>CM030871.1:0-300000 GCA_018105865.1 Metaphire vulgaris | reverse complement strand
CCGGAAAATCTGCAGTTCGAGGAGGAGGAGGAGGAGAAGAAGAAGAAGAAGAAGAAGAAGAAGAAGAAGAAGAAGAAGAAGTGAATGGAAAGCAGTATGATAAAAAAGATAGGGAGAATGTGGAGGAGGAAGAGGAGGAGGAGGAGGAGAGTCGCAGACAATCAAACAGACCCAGAATCAAAATGTGACTGAAATTCTATGATGACATTGATAAATGATATATGAGAGAAATGGAAAGCCAGTTGAATGGATCGAGAGCAGGCCGATAAAAAGAGGGAAGAGAGAGGCAGAGAGCGAAACTGATGAAAAGGCAAACAGACAAGTACTCTTGGCGGGCAGTTGGAATGGTAAGTAGGCAAATAGATAAATAGGTGGGTAATAGGCGATGCCGCGTCTACTGTAGGTCTCTCTCTCTCTCTCTCTCTCTCTCTCTCTCTCTCTCTCTCTCTCTCTCTCTCTCTCTCTCTGTCTCTCTCTCTCGACTCCTAAATCCAAGAATGCCAGAATTTCTCCCACAAATTTTATGGCGCAAATTCATGGGAAGTGAAGTTTAAGCAGATTAAACAATTCCAAGGCTAATGCTTTGCATCATGCGATCGTGAATTTTAAAAACAAACATAGAGCAGGCAATTAGTTCCATATTCCTTCGCCAGAGTTCTATCTCAAACGAGACAGAGGTTCCTGTTTGGTCACATGACCATCTCGCAGATTCTCCAGAAAACGAAGAAGAAATTCTTCCGAACGTATTCTTTTTGGAGAACTGATGATAGAAATGATTCCTCTCCTTCTTCCCCTCCTCAACATGCAGTGCTGTTGCAGCCTGAGTATTATATTATGGAAGACAAACACAACGGGACGAATAAAAAGTGTCATGACGTCATCTGCATTGAGAAAGACTGAAGCAGGTAGAGAGCCAACGGTACCTGATGACCTCACCTGGCGTTTGAAGTTGGTTCGGGTGTTGTGCTATTCTCAAGGGCTCTGGATCTTAAAAGACAGACTGTGACGTCAGAGAAAGGTCCATCGATCCGTCGGTTCGCCGTTAGTCGCTTCATGTGGGACAGGTGGGACAGGTAGACCGATTTAGACCAGCTGAGGGCGTGTCCAAGGCGAATCCAAAAGTATCCTCGAAATATAATATTCGTTTCTTAGAATTGTGCGATTCCTGTCAGACGCTTAAATGCGGAAGCGGGGCAGTCAGGGTCCAAAAGATGCGGGAGGAGGGCATCATCACTTAATTACACAGAGGAGCCAGAGGCTAACATTTCATTCATATCTTGGATTCTGGACGGAAGATATTGCAGTCTGTCGTACGACTTATAGACAATGGCCTCCTAGTCGCCATCCTTCGATTATGTCGATCATCATCCATGATACGTCGATACGGATTTCTCAACGGTTTTGCATAAAATCCCAGAATTCCGGAGAGGGGGCCATGACCCCCACTTGCGCCCTTCCGTGGCTATGTCGATTAAGTGTGTTGTGGGTGAAGAGAGAGAAGAGAGAGAGAGAGAGAGAGAGAGAGAGAGAGAGAGAGAGAGAGAGAGAGAGAGAGAGAGAGAGACTCAGAACTGACTGCAAAGCCAAATCAATAGTCAAATCAATGGTTGACGACTTAACCAATAATGTGTTGTAATTATCCGCTGCATGGAGTATCCGCCCTTTAAACCCATTCATCTGAACGACGGTCGATGGCTGACTGAGGAGAGGAATAGGACAGACGAAGCCTCATCATAAGTAATAAGTAAAGCAATTAATAGAAGAGCAAAAAAGCTGAGAAGACTCTCAGATGGAGAGAAGCAAAAACAGCTGCCGTCTCTCTGTCTCTCTCTCTCTCTCTCTCTCTCTCTCTCTCAAAATTAAAAAGAGCAAGCGATGATTAAGATGCTCACCTGAATTTCTCTCTTAATCGAACCGCTTCTTCTTCTTCTATCAGATGCTGAGTTTTCTCTGCTCTACGGACGCTCGTTGTCTATCTCGATGCCCCACAGCAGCAGCAGCAGCAGCAGCAGCAGCAGCAGCAGCAGCAGCAGCAGCAGCAGCAGTCCGCCTTCCTCCAATGCAACCGACAACAAGACAACGGGCTGCTGTGTGTTATACGACTCTCCTGTGTTTTGCGATAGACTGCGTTCGCTTTATCCCGTTGTTTTTCGAATAGAGAGAGAGGAGGGGGAGAGGGGTTCGTTCTGTGAGTGCAGAGAGCGTCTAATCTTCCACGACTGATAGCGACCCACTAAAGAACGAGGCTCGGGCTCGTTAGTGACGTCAAGAAGCGCTGAAACACCCTCTGCTCCATTGGCTCCATTGGCTCCATTGGCCTCTGAAGTGCAAAAACACACGACGAATAGCAGAGAGAGGCCGTCAAATGGGAAGGGCATTGAAAGCCTATTAGCTTTATCCCGTTTTCCACGTGCATTCCTTTATCCACATGTTCCCGGCCTTACACGTGATGTGTCGCATGGCTAACAATACCAACACCTGCGCTTAACTCTCTCTCTCTCTCTCTCTCTCTCTCTCTCTCTCTCTCTCTCTCTCTCTCTCTCTCTCTCTCTCTCTCTCTCTCTCTCTCTCTCTCTCTCTCTCTCTCTCTCTCTCTCTCTCTCTCTCTCTCTCTCTCTCTCTCTCTCTCTCTCTCTCTCTCTCTCTCTCTCTCTCTCTCTCTCTCTCTCTCTCTCTCTCTCTCTCTCTCTCTCTCTCTCTCTCTCTCTCTCTCTCTCTCTCTCTCTTCTCACCTGCTGCTCAAAACGGTCACAGCGCTCGAGTGCAAATGAATTTAAATATCTCTTTTTGTCCCATACTCCTACTCCTCTTACTACTACTACTACTACTACTACTACTACTACTACTACTACTACTACTACTACTACTACTACTACTACTACTACCACCACTACTACTCCACTCTACTCTTCTTTCTCTTTTTTATCCAAGGTGTACTTATCCAAGAGCCGCCGAGACAGAATGCCGATGGGCCGAGGACTATTTTAGGCCCATTGTTCGCTGGAAAAGGCCTAGAGACCAACAGAGACAGCGAAATCCTTTTGCGCCGCCCAGCTGCAGATTGAACGGAGTGCAGATCGAGTGCTGCGAGAGAGAGAAAAAAGAATCGTGTAATAAAAACGCCGGCACCGAGAGACAACACCTTGATTTCATCTGCCGTCGAATGCACAGCAGTCCCGAGGCCTCAGTCCCCCCCCCCGGGGTCCCAGTGGACTTAACCGTCTACTGTGGCCTATGCGAGAAACAGAAATGCACAGATGAAAAACAAAAGCAACGACCAGAAAAATGGTCCTAAAGGATTTACTGGACGTAACAGTTATGGAGCATGGAAAAAATAGGTGGTGTGCATAGATGGCTGTCGTGAGGGTGTCGCAAGATTTCCCAAACCACAATAAATATAATTGTAGATTATTTGCAGACACTTCAACTGGTGCAAAAATAAAGTCGATCCGACAAAAAAGACTTCTCACTTCTGTGCTTTAAAAAACACCCTGGATCACCCAATCGTGAAAAACCTAGAAATATGACCAGAAATTAATTTCGATGTTTCGCTCGGATTTGACGAAAGACAGGAAAAGACCTCCCTCCGAATGACGTCATTTCAGTGGACATTAAGACTCCGTTGGCAATAAGCAAGGTCATGCTGGTCGACCAAGCAGACTGACAGAAATGTCGTGTTTACTTACTTGCTTACTGAATGACCTTGTCGACAAAGTAGACTACAATGATTAAAGTCTTCAAGTCTCCAAGAGCAGAAGTCTTGAGAGGAAGAGAGCCAACTCCTCCTCCTCTGGGTTTGTTTATTTGATCGCCTGTTTATTCAGTTACAGCTGTAAACTCAAGTGAAAAAGTGGGGGACCCAACCTCGATGCCTTTCCCTCCCTCCTCCCTACCCTACCCACACCACTTGTCACCATTTTTAAATGAATCTCATGACCTGTCCTGCCTCTGGCTTTGCCAATGGTCATTCTCATCACTAATCGAAACTGATGTACAGTAGTTGTATGGTGATTAACAAAACCAAATTCACACGACATAGTGATGGGAAGGGCGTATTTGGCCATCAATGGTAGACTATTGTTACAACATTATTTTAAAAAGAATTGGAGAAAAAATAATAGCGACTGAAAATAAATCGCTCCGAAGGATACTAAGGATTGGATACAAAGAACATATAACAAATGAAGACGTTGAAGAGAGAGAACACTGCAACCGAACATCATGGAAGTCATCAGAAAGAGAAGAATGAAATGGACCAGACACATCTCAGAATGCAAGAAATAAGAAACCCAAAACGAATCTTCAACTACAAACCAGAGGGAAGAAGATCTAAAGGAAGACCGAAAAGACGATGGGTGGACGGATTGGAAGAGGATCTGCACATGGCAGGGCAGAATCTCAAAGGAAAAACTGATGGAAGACATCGAATGACTTTGCAAGAAATAGCAAAGGACAGAGAACTTTGAAGAGACGTCATGGAGAAGTCGATAGCTGGACACAGCTGGAGGACGAAGACCTGACCTGATTATTAAAATACCAAATACAGAACGTTTTTATTGGTTTATTAAACCACGTAAAACTGCTTTCAAAACATAAAGCAACAAAATATGGGAACATTTTAAAACTACAAATATACTAACCAAGCCATTCAAATATATAACACAAATTGTCAGGAAAAAAACATTTAAAAAGAAAACTCAGTGGCAACATTTGAGTAAAAGTCTTTGGAATGATGAATGAATGACAACTGTTTTAATTCACAGATAAACAGCAGCAGCAGCAGCAGCAGCAGCAGCAGTCACGACATTCTGGGCCGGTCCACTGCCTCCATCTCAAGTACTGTGCTGTACATGGCATCTACCAGTTCCAGGTATTTCCAATCGTCTGCATCGTGATATATGGATGGATGATTTGTGAGATAGGCCCAGCCCAGGCGGTGCTCTGGATCGGCAAACCCAGCCTGGCCACCATAACCAAAATGCCCAAAAATATTGTCACCCTGTAAATAACACAAGACACATTGGCCAATCAAAAACTGCAAAGTAGACCATTTGCAACACAACAAATAGAAGCTCAAATGATGTATCATTTGTATAAATGTATATATAATAATATATATATATAATGTATTTATAAAAATATATAATACAGTATAATGTAAAAAGTCCGAGTATTAACAAAAACTGAATGATAACGTAAACCAAAGCCAGGTTAATTAATGTTACGCTTATGGACTGACTGTTCATCTCGTCAAATGGTTGTCTATTAACTTCCTTGCAGACAATTAAGGGGTTGCTACATGGCGACTAGATTCAGATTCAAATCCAGGACCACAGAATTGCATCATAAGAGCTCCCTATTCTGTAGCCCTCCTGATATACACCACTGTACACAAACACACACACACGATTTATTTATAAAAGAAAACCAAGTTATACTAACGGTTTTTGACTCCTTTATAACAGTTCCTCGTCCCAAAGTCAAATTCAGAAAGTAGACGTTATCGATCCCGTGGACAAGAGGCATGTTCAACCTCTTGATGGTAGATGGCGACAGAAGCGTCAGATTGCCATGGCGACCGCTGTTGGCAAGAATTCCGTAGAACTGTGCCAAGCCTCTGACCGTGGAAAAGCCAAGCCACGAAGCGCACGGAATTTCACGGAATGATGGATTGTTTTCCAAACACTGAACCAAAAATCAAAAAATCAGAAACACGACTTCAAATTAGACGAGATTTTTTCAGCGGTTTTACTAATGAGGATCATATTGCAGCTGTTTCTTGTAAATAACTCAAGAACATGCATTAACATTGCAACTCTTAGGGCGACTGGAATCATTCCTGCTCATGTATTATTTAGCACATGACAAAAAGTGGCATCAACTGCACAAATACAAGAGTATCAAAGGTCATCGCAGCCAAGCATTGCTGCATCTTCAAACTCCACATAAGACTCTCAAAGGTAAAGAAGCAGTCACAGCCTGTGACAAACACCCACACACATCCAATTACCTGTCATTTAATCACCTGTCATCTAATTACCTGTCTGCCTTCTACGTAATTGCTGAAAATCTTTGCAATGTTGCTATCCTTCTGGAGCCGACTGGCCAGTTCTAAATTCCAATACTTGGGCGATAAGAGTAAGTCGAACAAGGACGCAAAAGACAGCGGCTCAACCCTTGCACTGCGGAAGGTTTCCTCTTTTGGAAGTCCAATGAACGAATCAATCCCTGCATTCAAACACACTGAGACATTAATTCTAACATTTCTAACATATTGAAATAACCAGACCCACAACTATTTTACAGATAACTATCTTGAAACAATTACTTCTAAAAAATTCAATCATCATTTAACTTCAAAAGCGAGAAAGATATCAGATAACATTAAATCAAAAAGCAAATTGGGGACAACATCAGTCAAAACACACAAACAACTAAGTATAACGACTAAGTATAACGCTGATAACCACTAACTGGGGTCCAAAGTGAGCGATGGAGTCAAAGTGATATTAGACAATCCACACACCAAAAGTCTATTAGAAAATGTAGCACAATAAAGTAGAATAAAGACAAGAAAACTACCAAACTGCTGTGAAATCTCCTCTCTGAAGAACTGATCTAGTCTGCGATGGTGAGGGTCAACCCGACGGACCAACTCATCCATATAAAGACCCAAAGTCATCGTATGAAAGCCAAAGTCACTGCCTTTCAAGAAGAAAATACAACAACAACAAAATCAAGCAAAAGCCAAAGAGAAAATTGGCAAATAAACAATCCATATTCCACATTCAAAACACCAAGAAATTTACATAACCATACTTAAAGTGTGAAGATTCATTCAATTACACATAGTTTCAGAGCACATGGCACAGACTGTATTGAGAGCCATTTGTACCAGGCAGAAATCCATTTGGTCTGTAGACCACCTACCTATTTAAACCAAAATTCCATTTATGAATTCATAGAAACCCAGAGTGGAACAAGAACATGCAGCACCAATCATTACGGTTTAAAGACGTGGAAATGGTTTATTAGCAAAACATTATCATGGTTTAAAGACAGGAAACATACAATCCCAGAAAACCAAGCACATAACAATACACTGACCTATGGGAAGTTATTTAGGCAAATGAAACAAATACATTTCTCATTGGTCACTTTCCAAATTCTACCACTTAAATCTATAATCAATAGAAAAGAGGGAAGTTCCCAAATAACTTTGAATAATGTGGGTGAGCTTCATTCAGATACCTGGAGCCCACTGAGGTTTTGCAGACGCCAAAAGATTTGAGAGACTTTCTGGATTCGCAGTAATATCGAAAAGTGAGAATGTCTCCTCCAGAAGAATCAAACCAGCCTAAGAACATCAACAATTGAAAGGACAATTGATCACCTTCAATCACAAACACAAAGCAAGGTAAAGAAATACGTTACTTCAATCCAATAACATGATGACAATTATTTTCCACTTGAAAATTGTTGAGAATTTTAAAATGTCATTAAAATTCAAATCAATAACAACTCATGCCCAAGACACAAATCTCATCTTAACTGCAGCGCTAAGAACAGCCAATCACAATAAAGAAATCCTTCTGTGTGTGAACTGTAGACGACAGAAAACAAAAATAATAAATAAAAGTAGAGTATTTCTTCTTCACCTGATGACTAAGAAGCTGGTCGACTGTAACCAAGCGCTTCTGATTCTGCTCAAACTCTGGCCAATGCTTAACAACCGGGTCAGAATAATCCATCAAAACACTGGAACAGACAAAAAAGATAGATCAAAATCAGAAGACAATGTTAAACGCCCCATTGAAGGCACTGACATTCTGATTGCATGATATCATGCATTTGCATGAAGAGCATAAAATATGGAAAGCAAAATGTAAGATCATGCAACATTTTTATGGTAAACAATTATACAAACTTTTCCAAAATTTAAAAAAAAAAATATGACAATAGCTCAACCAAGAATTATGATTTAAGAATTAAGAAACTTATTGATTGATCGATTGATTGTCTCAAATCTGCAATCAATAGCATAAGACATGCCTATAAATAGGAAATTTAAAGAATAAGTAATCTTATTCTGCTTAATGCAAAAATATATCTGTCATGCCATAAATAACATGACTCTAAGTAACCCATAATGAGAATGCTCATCTGCACAAAAGGCAAACTCACCGGTCGACCAGCATGGCAATCACAACGGCACCAAATGCTTTAGTGGCTGAGAAAAGACACATAAGGGTTGATGTTTCCCACGCGACTCCAGCGTCAGAGTCTGCGTATCCTCCGACAAACTCAAAAACCAACTCACCATTATGAAACACTGCAAAGCCTCCTCCCTTCTGCTGACCAGTCTCAACGTGTCGTCTAAGAAAAGAAAACCTGCAATTTTATCAACACTGACTGAACCAATTAAATACTAAATGATTCTGCCAAAACATCAAACTCATAACGTATTACCGGTTCAGCGACAGAAATTGTTTAACAATACTGTGAAATAAAGGTCTTATAAATTAAATTAGTCTCATTAAACCAGCACTCTGAACGGCAGTGAATTATAAATCCTCTGATCTAAAGAATTCTCTAAAATAATCTGGTATTTAAACTCTTTGCATCATAAAAATATACTGGAGGTCCAACATTTCACGGATGAGAGCGCTGCTCTCTTTAACAATCGAGTGTAATTTAATGTTTAACTGATTTATTTAACGCCAACGTAGGCAGGTTTTCCAGGAAGACCTTTCGAATAGCAGAACGACGGGGAATCGAAGGTGTACCTGAAGACGTCGGCCACTCGGTTCCATCCGACGGCGGCGTACCCTTGGCCCATGATCGGCCGCCGTGGGTCCTTCGGACCCACAAATGACAATTCTCGACGAGAATCGCTGTCACCAGGACGATCGCCAGAAGCCCTGCAAAACACGCTCTCCCCATTCGCCTGGCACTAAACTACCATTCCACTCAAATAAAACGCCGGAATTTCAACTATTTAAACGAAAAATAAGAATAATTACAGTAATTACTACAAAATTTACATATGACGTCATGGAATCTATTTTGTAGAATGTTGCCGTTATAGGCTTTGAGAAAGTAGTTGAGATGTTCAAATAGAAACAATCGAATTTGATCAATCTGTTTTTAAAAAGTTAAGGAACTGTTTTGCTATCGATATATGAAAATAAAAGAGATGAAGTCATTCAAAAATTACTGACAGATTTAGGCAAAATGGCCCACTGACCACTGGCCCCTTTTCATTAAATGACCCGGCATGAACGACCCACCATTGGCTATAGCTACTTCAGTTAGAGATTAAGCGCATATGAATAAGGAGCTACTTCGGTGCTTCTTTTGAAAGCGCTATAGAAGTTAACGAGGTTTTTTACTTACTTACTTACACAACTTGTGACACGCATTATTTCAAGCTGCTAAGACCTCTAGCGAATGCGATTGCAATAAACACATAATTTAAAAGCTGTTTGCAGACGCGTTTAAAAATTATTAAACCCCAGCTATTTGGAAAAATTAGTGAGACATGGCTTAAATTGTAGCAGCGAGCTTGCTTAAATGTCCAACAACAGCAAGTATGATCTGATCTGACTGATCATCTGATAGGCAATTATAGACAATGGCGGCCCCTAGCGAATGCTATCGCTCTAATTACTAGTCAAAATTTCAGGTAGGGTGCACGGTGGAGCAATGGTTAGCGACCTTGCCTGATAATCTTGAGGTCCGTGGTTCAAGTCCCGGCAGCGAGAGAAAGTAACTTCAGTCAAAATTTCAAAATTACACTTTGACCTGTTCGCATATAAACAATGCCTTGTATAAATATATACAATGTCTGTTCACATATAAATAATGTGGCATTTTATACAGTAACGGTTCTTTGGATCTGTCACCACCAAAAAAAATTCCCTATAATTAATCTCTTGATTATCCTCCATAGACCGTCACCCATTTTGTTCGCCCGGATACCCTGGATTTGGCCTGGATCTTTAATGATTTGGATTTCGTGTGCCATCGGTTGATGCTCCTGTGCATTATGAAGTGGCGCTATAGAAGTTTAAGATTATATTAGATTGATTGTTATGCTTCTCATAATAGCTCGGTCTTGTAAAATTTAAGATTCTGATCAAATAAAAGAAGAGGCCTTCACAAAATGATCACTATTTTCAAACAAATAAGAAACATATAACAATAATAAACACAGAAGTATAAGTAGGCCTACACTAAAAGACCAATTACAGTATAAAATGACTGTGAAAGCAAAGATCTCAGTGAGTTCATCTCCAGTCCTATTATCAAATGACCTACAAAACAGAAGGATTTTTAGACTGCAAGCGTAATTATTAGATCTGTTTTGCCAGATCTGCATCAGCTCAATATACAGTAGGCATTCCCAGTTCTACACTAAAGAAATTCCATTTGAAAATTAGCAACAAACATTAAGCTTGAAATTAATCAAAGCGAGAAACAAAGCAGAGAACGAACGAAAGCTCCCTTAGACAGAGACACAGAGACACAGAGACACAGAGACACTGCAACTGTCAACCGATGCCATTTCCATCGCCATCAAAGAGGACCACGTCCTATCAACAGACCAGAAAGCAATCGAACACACACACACAGTTCAGGTTTCAGGTTCATTAATAGCTGTCTCCTTGGCAACAGTTCAACAGAGTATCCGGATTCACGAAAAAGAAGAAGAAGAAGAAGAAGAAGAAGATGATGATGATGATGATGATGATGATGATGATGATGATGATGATGATGATGATGATGATGATGATGATGATGATGATGATGATGATGATGATGATGATGATGATGATGATGATGATGATGATGATGATGATGATGATGATGATGATGGCTGAGAGAAGGAGGGTCTGTGTTGAGGACATGGACAGCAGCGGCGCAGCTGAGTCTCCATCTCCACAGAGACGGTCTCTCGCCATTCGGAATGCAGTCTATGTCCGTTCACCTGCCGAAGACCAGGTGCCCCGATGCATAGCACCTGGTAAATGCACGGCACCGCGGCAACTGCACCGGCGGCGCCGTGGCCTACAGGTGCATGACCGACGCAGCACGGCCGACCAGTCCTGAGCTCCGTCAGCGAAGGCAGGCAGACGACGTCGAGACAGAGACCCTGGCATCGAGACAGATCCAGAGACCGGAGATTCTTCGAAGAGAATCTCACAGAGAGCAATCCGCTTCCGAAGCAAACGCTTAGACTGAGCTGCTTAATGTCGGGAACGGCGCTGAACAGGGCGTCGAGCGTTTCCTGTTGAAACGTCTGCGGAACGAAATAACTGTCGAGAGTCAAAGACTCTAGGCGAGAGAGGCGCTTTAGAAGTCTTATCGAAGGCACCGACCAGTCGAATGGAAGGATGAGAGTGGACACGTTGGCTGCTGAGGCGGTGAAATAGTCGAAGAAAGTGATGAAGAGACGCTGTCTTCTCCTGTGTCTGTATATCAGGTCGTTGTAGTTGTTCGATGACCAGGTAGCATTTTCCGAATGGTACGGCTTCTCAGGTGTCTCTTTCCAGTTGAGTTGCGCCACTTCCAGCCTGTCGACGTGAACGGAATCGAGGAAGCTCTGGAGCAGACGGATCGCCAGTCGTCCTGACTGTCGATGATGTCGAAGGCAAAACGAAACTCTCTGAGATTCGGTCGAATTCTGGAGAGATAATCTAGAAAGCGTTCCATCCGATGCTTGTAAGAGTCGTAGCAATTGGCATTTGAACAACTGTGGCTGGAGCACTGACAGTGCAGAGAGAACTGAGTGAGATCAACGCACTTCCACAGCAGCGGAGTGCGAATCAAGTCCCTCCACTGAGCACACACCCTCTCTGCCCTCCCTCTCTCTTCGACCGTCAGATAGGCAAAGACCCGCAGCTGACACTCCGGCGGAATGCCTTCGAATGTAACGCCAGCAGAACAGCTGGCCCGCTGCTGCTGCTGGGCATCGCTAAGCTGCTTCCGTTCGGTTTCGATTTCCACAGAGGGGCTGCTGCTGCTGGCGACGAAGCGGCCAGTGGCGGACGCATCGGACAGCATCCAGCGAACCAGTCTCTTCGCCGTCTCCAGTAACTTCCTTCTCAGCGTCATCGAAAACTCCGTCATTTCCATGAAAATTACGGAAAATTTCCCAAAACAGGGACATCCGATCGGAAGAAAATGCTCAGCTCTGAAATTCATTCTCACATCTGAAAAAAAACAAATTCAGTCAAAGACACTGACATAGACATAGGCCTAAATAGGCCTAAATAGGCCTAAATAGGCCTAAATAGGCCTACATTTGGACATCGGAACAGCATTCGCTTTACGTACAAGACGCTGATCTTGTTATCCACTGAGGGCGTCGATCGCTCTCACATTAACTCAAAAACGAAATCAGACGAATGAAAATCTCTCAGCGCTTTTAAGGCTTTTAAGGCTTAAGAGAAGAAATCATTAGACAAAAGCACAATTCCCAAATTCCCAATCTGGCGTCCTCTTAATCAGATGTGTTTCCTTCTTACCGCAAAAGCAACGACAATTAGCGTCTCTGTCGTCAGACGTTCTTCCAACAGTCTTCAACATAGGACCGGAAAAGGTTAAGAGCTCCAGCTATATACACTGAATTAAACGTCTACTCTCTATCTGTACAGTCTTCTACACAGTCTACACTGCTACAAATGGCAGTCTACATCCGAAATCCGAACGAGTTCTTGATCGACCGACTTACATAGGCCTACGACTGCCTCGTATAGGTGGCGCCACGGTCTACTAGGCCTTCGACATAAACATCATCAGTCAAGGACGAGGCTCAATGTGGACGAAAACAGTAAACAACGGGACAACCGCACCCGATCGAAGGCGAAACCAAAACCGACGAAGAAGATCCGTTACTAAGGGCGACCGACGTCCAATGTTCTTTAATTTCAACCTCAGTCGTTGATGGCGATTGCGTCGATTGGACTTGGTGCAGTGTCGGTTTCTTCGATGTGGCTGTAACGGTCGGGGCGGATGGGTCTGGTGAGGCCGAAGCGACGCCTCCCTCGGCCGACCGACCGACCGACCGACCGACCGACCGCAAGGGCAGCGTCAGCAGAGGCCACGAGGACAGCAGACTCCACATGGCCCCCAACGACAACCATTGAATAATAATAATTATTATTATTGTTGTTATTATTATTACTATTGCATGATTTTATGACGAAAGTACAACCCTGGTTAAGGAGTGGGGTGGGGAGGGCTACTCGACGCCCTCGAATAATTCGAATCCAAATGAAAGAGTAGAACGCATTAAATATCAATCAATCAATCAAATTTATTTTTCTCAACATTTCAAGAGTTGACAGCTTAACTATAGCATAAACCATGAATAACTGTATATTTCAACAGAAATATGTTGAATAATTTTTAACATCAAATTTGTGCAAATAACAAAAAAGTAATAATCTAGTAATAATAATTAATTAATGAGAATATAAGGTAGATCTAGGTCTTATAGGAAAAAATATAATAATATATATATGTTTATATAGTCAATACTATAATTCGCAGATATATAAAGTACAGAAATCAGTCGAGAAAAAAGGGTTGGCCTAAGGGATTTGCATTCCGTAAAGTTGGCCAACATATATATAATATAAAATAATAATTGAGTTCCAAAGTTCTGGTGCAACATAAAATCGTTTTGATGTACGAAGTGAGTTGTTAAGTCATCGATATTATTTTATATGCATGAACAAATAACGGAGTGGGGTCTGAATGTCCTGAAACGAGGAGATCAGGCTAAATGTGTCGCCTTGTTTCCCTTAATTCGAAGGACGCCCTTCGAATGAGTCATCTTGGCTGAGGAGGCTGGAGGGTGGGTGGGGTGAGAGTCGGTGATGGCCTTGAGGGCAGCTGGGTCAGTGACACGCCGGAGGTGGTGGTGGGTGGGGGAGGGGCTAGGCGGCGCTGCAAACAAAACAACAACACATTAGAGAAGTCGAAACGAAGCACAGAGACAGCGCTGTTACGCAATCTCCTCCGATGTCATTCGATTCTAGAAACATAGACGCAGAGAAGAAGAGAAACAGATATAATTATAAGTGGAGATTTATCTTGTTCCTAGGGCAACCAGGGCAGGCTGATTAGGGTAATCTTGGTGGCGCCGATACTCCTCATGTCCCCACCATCCTCCTCCTCCTCCTCCTCCTCCTCCTCCTCCTAATACCTTTTTTCCGGTGCGTGTGTTGAAAGTAACATAAACAAGACGAAGTCGACGACTGCTCCCTGCTCTCTCTCTCTCGTCTTTATCACTGACGGCTGATGCAACGAAGAAGTCGAGTTACAGCTGCAGTCCCTGCCCCTCTCCACTCTCACCCTCCCCGCCCCACGAACACAAACATAGACACACAAACACACACACACACACACAAACAAACACACAAACACACAAATACAATCATGAACTTAGCAGTATTAAAACACAGGGCACCTGCTTGACAGCATCTAACACAGGCGGATGGGTCGTCTTAGGCTGTTGCGCCTAAATTCAGTCTCAAAAACGGGGATCGAGTGAAATGCCAGAGACGAAGGAGTGGAAGGACTAAATAATTAGTCTCGTTTCCAACGAACATCGAACAGAACAACGGGCTTTTTTAAGCGGGGCCAAAGGAACATTGGTAAAAACATCGACCACAAGTGAAGATCAGTAGAGGGGCCTACATATCTGTGGCTCCCTAGCTGAGCACCAGAGATCCCCGGGATCGGCAGCAAGGGAGCCTCGGCCGTAGGCCCAGCTATTCCCGGTGAAGCGCTGGAGGAGGAGGAGGAGGAGGAGGAGGAGGAGGAGGAGGAGGAGGAGGAGGAGGAGGAGGAGGAGGAGGAGGAGGGGTGACGACATTAAGAGTTTTAAAAGCAAATCAGCTAAGGATTAACAGTCGATTTCTCATCCGACATCAGACAATATAATCCTATTAGCGCCAATCTCCTGCTTCCCATGCAGAGCATTATGACCTATTATTCGCCCCCCCCCCTGGCACCCAATTGATGGTCATGTCCCAGTCTCAGGGGAAGGCGAGCCCCAGGCCAGGGTACTTCATCCAGGGTCTGGCAGAGGATGTTGTAAAAAAGTCATAGCTTTTTATGATGGCATAATTTATTAATTTCCATATAGGCTTACTGTAGACATAATTGCTTGCTATCATCCGCTGATTCGCTGAAGGCCAAAAGACAACTAAGTACAACAACAGATTATATCAAGGACTTCTCTATTGAGGCCAATAATCAAATTTATGCAAATAGAACCATTTCATTCAAATGAGAGGAACGCTGTAGGCAAGATCAGCAGTTAGGCTAGACCCCACGTGATGGTATATTAATACAAAACCAACTTCTACCCCTTCTCCCTATTCCTAATCAGAGCTTTTGGGGACCAAAATGTCTAGATTAGGTTCCGTAAAACAGACAAATGACAGACAAACAAGACGCAGGAAATGACACTTTGACCTCCGCCCTCGATGACGTCACCACCGCTGGAAAAACGCCTAAAAAATTCATTCTGAAAAAATTATGATAAAAATCGGCTCCACATAAATGTCCGAGTCTAATACCAGATGCATTAACATTAAGGCCTTAGGTCAGCACAATGTGGTCAAACATCAGAAGATCTAATAGATACAGCAGGGGAGAGAGAGAGAGAGAGAGAGAGAGAGAGAGAGAGAGAGAGATGCGCTGTTGATAAGGCCTTGTCTCTAAATCAGTTCGGATTCAGTTGCATAAACAAGTGAAGGTGAAGGATGTCCATTCTATGGCAGAATGCCTACGTAGTCTTTAAATAAGTCATTCTTTTCTATCTTCAATATATTAACAGCAACATAAGTAAATGGGTGGAGAGGAGGGAAGTTACAACAGAGTTTACAATTAAAATTAGCAATTTGCATTACAATTGTGCTTTGCTAAATTTGTTCCATAAAAGGCATGACTGATGTGCAATTTATTGATAGGCCAAGATATACACTCAATTGAACACACATAGCCCAATATATAGCATCACAAAATAATCAAACTGTAGGCCTATTATTTTACTGTACTTGGAAATACAAAGGTACATGGCCATGGGACACCAGCCATTTAAAAAATTGTAACTATAAAGAAGAAATTATGGCAATATCATAATAATGTACATGTATAATATGATTTTAAGTGGTTTAGGAGGCTAAATAAGCCTGTGTCAAAACAATGTAAGCATATGTCTTGAGAACAGATCTTAAAGGCAGTTGTGTAAATATTTCCTTTGAAAATATTCATCGCCATTCCTGAGTTTTAAACAAGAAGACAATAATGTTTTGATATCGAAGAAGTAACGTTCATAGTCATTATCAATTTATCACATTATGATTATTCACTAAATGACAGTACTTCACTGTAATAAGGCAACCACTGCGGTTCTCAATACATTCGCCAGATGGCAGTAGTATACTGGGAAGTCAATTTACTCGCCAGATGGCAGGACATGACTGTGTCTCTGTCTATTCGCCAGATGGCAGTAGTGTACTGGGAAGTCAATTTACTCGCCAGATGGCAGGACATGACTGTGTCTCTGTCTATTCGCCAGATGGCAGTAGTATACTGGGAAGTCAATTTACTCGCCAGATGGCAGGACATGACTGTGTCTCTGTCTATTCGCCAGATGGCAGTAGTGTACTGGGAAGTCAATTTACTCGCCAGATGGCAGGACATGACTGTGTCTCTGTCTATTCGCCAGATGGCAGTAGTGTACTGGGAAGTCAATTTACTCACCAGATGGCAGGACATGACTGTTTCTCTGTCTATTCGCTAGATGACAGCACTATTACGGTAAAGTAGTCTTATTCTATAAATTGAAAAGGTAACTGATTTCTGCATTCCCTAAAATTTTCCGCTCTATGCAATCCCACAATTTTGACTGTTCCAAACCCGCCCTGCATAATGGCAATCTAAAGAGAGTACAAGCGATTAATGCACGAATTTATATATAAAACCTCCATATAGAGTATCCTTGCTTTCTGCGCTGACCGTAGGGTGATTTATGGGTTGATCGGCTTCTAAGATCGATCGATGATCTATTCGTTGATCATTTCAACTAAGGAACTCTCTTTTGCTCCCTTTGATCATACCGTCATACGCTAATTTCATCATAGAGTTAAACTTTGAAATAATGTGTCTATGGAGACAGACTAATATAATATTCGTAGTTTTCCTTTTGATGGTAAAAAATTTGATTGTTATGAATGTAATTTGTGTCTTTAAATGAAAAGTAAATGATTTAAAAATCTTGGCTTCGCCTACTGGAATTTTGTATTTTATGATTTTTTATATTTTTTTATTTTTAAATATAAATTTTGTGAACTTAACTTTGTTGATAAAGTACCTTCGGTGTTTGTCAAGTCGAGCAAATTATTTATATAGCGACAGTTTTTTTAGTTAAATATCCCGGGTCGAGCTTGTATATAGCACACGATATGTCAGTTCAGGTTTGGTCACTATGGTTTTGATGCTTTCAAATTCAATGACTTTGTTGTCTTATCATAATTTATATAGCGCTTGGATTAGTTGATTTGATGCATATTTTGAGCATATGTTACGTGGCCTGTGTTTTAATGAGTTACTCTAAAATTTACAATGATAGGTACTTGTCGGTTAATTCACCGCCAACATTGGGTAAATATAAGGGACTTTCGGTAAAATCACAGTCAACTTAACCCTAACACTAACCCTATTGAATAAACTATTGGCGGTGAATTAACCAACAAGAACCCAATGATACTTTACAATGGTAATGATCTGTACAGTAATACGTGTGCAGAATGTTAAATTCCAATTGTATTTTTAATTTGTAGGCTTAAAGACACGGGTAATATTGTCACCAAAATGCCTTCACAAATCTATCAGCTGAGTTTGTTCTCAACCATCATTCTTCTTGTTGCAGTGTTTGTAATGTTTCTGCTTTTGACTACTGCCATCCAGAAGTGTTACTCTTTGCTGCAATACTTAACCAGTCACAGTTCAAAAGCAGCTTCTTCAAAATCAGCAGAGGACAGTAATTTGAAATCCAAATGTGAACGAGAAAAGAGCGAGTGAAGATTGTGACAGTTTAGCCATTTTTAGATTGAAACTAATGAAGAAAGTACAAATCAAACATTTCAATCAGAGTGCCACTGTTTTGTAAAATAATCTCATTCTCAATAGACTCACCGTAATTGCTGATGACTCCGTTTTTATATTTTTATTCTTGACACAAATTCAAGTTACTGTAATTGTTGTTTGCTTGTAGTTTATGTTATGTTTCAGATGATTGCATGTAGAGATGTAATGCTTATGATTAGAATAGGAAGAGTTCAAATAACCAAATCAGGTTTCTCTCTTATTTTGTGCATTTGTTCTGTGGTGTTTTAATTGCATTTACTTATTGTAGTGTATAATATTGTCAGTAGTGCTTCAAGTGATTACCATCCATAACTTGTTTAAGGATCTGGAGAGTTGTTAATTGCAATTCGTAGTAACAGTCTTCATATCATGTTAACTGTGTTTTCATTCAGTTACAATTTACGAAGTTTATCACGTTCACAAGTTTGGCTTCCAACTAATTTTGTTGAAATTCTAATTGCTGTCACAGTGTATTTTAGAATCTGTGAATCAGCTGTAGGGATAAAATTAAATGTTAACATGCTAAATGTAACATTAACTGTAAATGAATATTAGAAATAAATGGCATTAATTTATATGAAATTCTATGGTCTGACTTCTCACAATTTGCCCTTTGCTTATCTGTGCATAGATTATGAGGTGATAAACCAGTTGTAATATAATCTTATGGTGCCACTATTTATCATATTAAGCTTAAACAGTTACTGTAGATTGAAAATGTAGAACAGCATGGATTTGGTGACAACTGCCAGATCTCTTTATGCCTAAAAACAGATCCAATCCGGAAAGTTAAGCCAGTGGACAATGTAAGTCAGGTGAAGGACTGAAGGCCTGAGTGGGGTTTGTA
Organism: Metaphire vulgaris; assembly: GCA_018105865.1. Classification (NCBI taxonomy): domain Eukaryota; kingdom Metazoa; phylum Annelida; class Clitellata; order Crassiclitellata; family Megascolecidae; genus Metaphire; species Metaphire vulgaris. The sequence continues at coordinate 280,982 of CM030871.1, read as the reverse complement.
CTGGTTAATTCTCTGACGGTCTCCCTTCCAAGTACTAACCAGACTCAACGTTGTTTTGCATTGGAAATAGGAAGAGAATTGTTTTTGCAACATGATTTGGCCGTAGACCAAGTTATCCCGTATTCAGTTGATGCATCAAGTAGAGCAGTCATAAAAGCCTTGATAAGATGATCTTTGGACCACGCCAGCTCCGATTAACTTACTTACCAAAATCTTGATCATAAGACAGCTCCAATCATGATCATCTATTCCAACATGATGGCACACGCCTATAAGGCCTAATGCAGCCTATAAGGTCTAATCCTAAGTGGTCTCAACTCCAAACCAGAGACAATTGGTACAGGAACTGGAAATAAGAGGTAAGCAGCTCTGAAATTCCCATTTCTGTCAATGTCCACATCTGTTTATTTATTTTCTGATTTTAAACATCACAACTCTTTCTTTTAATATAATTTTGATGCTTTGAAAATCTAAACAATATAATCAAACACAAACGATGCAGATTTAAATAAGTTAAGCCCACAAGTTTCCATTATAAAACAATAATGAAATCATGGGTGAACATAAATTCAACTGTCAAATTTCACAAAACTCAGTAACTGTTGCATTTAATGGACTGTTGAAATGGCAAAGTAGGCCAAATGTGGCATTAATGGCTACATTAAATGCTTAGCTGCATCACATAACAGCAAGTTCTATTTGAAAAACAAAAGTCAAGTATGTAGTGCAAATAGTCTTGTAACTATCCTGATTTTTATAAAGCCATCTTAAAATAATACAACAAATTGACATCCGATTGATTTCATGTCGACTCCTTGGCATTCCTTTGACGCACACGGTCTTTCCACAGAGCACGGCCTCACAACTTCTGTCAACAGATGCGGTCAGCACGGAAGCCCCGCTCTTCTCCAGATCTTCTGCCGTAACACAGAGGCTCGGTCATCATTCAGACCTTTGCAACACCAACCACAGCTCTTGAGATCTGCTCAAATGAGCTCAACTAGTCATCGGTACATCGGGCGATGTGCTCTCGAAATTTCTGCTCGTCTTGACGGTCGAACTCACGCTCACATCTCGGACAAACCAGCATTCTGTCGACCTCCTCGTTCCGTGCTGAAAATCCCTGGTCTTGATCAGAAGGCGCCTCGGGTGCATGGTCTACCTGTAAGTCAAAGTACATTGGAGCCATAGCTGTGCTGCTATCAACGTTTCTGCAAGGTCCTAAACCCGACCGAGATTCGATAATGTATTTACGAAACTGTTCTTGGACGTTGCGGCAAGTGCTTTCTGCCGTCAACCTCCTTGCTTTCTCCTCTTCCAAACTGCTTCGACTCTTCTGTCCCTACAGTTTGCAAACAAGACTAATGATCAATTCTATGCATCAACGCAGGTTTATAATATGAAACAAACACAAAATACTAGAACATTTATAAGTGACATTAATAAATAAAATTCTATAGTGGTTGAAGTTGAAATCAAGGAATAATTTCAGTTTCCACGACAAATATCCTTCCTCTCAAATCTCATAGAAACTCTAACAATTAGCCTAAGCAGACATAAGAATGGAAAAGAGAAAACATTACATAATAACAGCATGGTACTACGGTGCCTATTTACCTCAGCAACCAATTGTCTGATCCAATCCTGATGCTTTGCTAGCATTGTCTCATACTGCTGCTGTTTTCCAACATATTCTTTATGTTCATTTGCAAAGTCTTCTTGGAAAACAGCAATCTAACACAATACAAATTCTAACATAATAAAACATGTCATCTGATAAAACAAGATTTTAACTATTTTTAGAAATTACCAAATACATCACATAAATATCAACCAATGGCTTTCTAATGAATAAGTTGCACAATCCATGTTCATCCGATTAACTTTAATAGCATAATCATCAAAAAGGAAGCAAGAAGAAGAAGAAGAAGAAGTGTTTTCTACCTGACTCTCTAGTAACTGTTTTTCTGATTCAAGCATGGCACATTGCTTGCCCAGCTGCTCAACTTTCACATTTTCTTTCTCATAATGAACCAACATCTGCTGCAGTTGCTGATGAGAACATAAGAAACATCTTAAAATCAAACAACAGAAACTTCTCAACTAAAACAGAAATACCATCCAGTGATTAGAAAATTAGAAAAGAAGACCCAACAGACACGCTGCCTTTACGGTAAGAGTCAAATCCACAGCACACTACAGTAGTCAAATTCCAAGTCACAAATGAAATTATGAAACGGACCAAGGGAAGATTGGCTACCTGGCAGTGCGTCCGCAGATGTCCACACTCGGTCTCTGTTGCCTTCAGTCTGTCCAATACTTCATCGTGCTTATGAGGAGGCTCTTTGCTGCGGCAGCCAACTCCTTCGTCCAACACCTGAATAAAAGAAACCACTATGAATGTCACGTGCGGCCTCAATGCTTTCACTGCTCAAACCAAGATTCACTTCTGTCGAGAAACAAAGATCTTTCAGAGTAATTTAAAAACCGAGTAAATTCATCAATCAAGATATTTATAAAAGATTACACTTTAAATTCAAACAAAATTTAGAACAATGTGCCTCAGATGATTAGGCACATACAACTCATCATACTTCTAAACAATGTTCAAACTAAAAGATTAAAAAATCTGACCGAATGCTTAAATATAAACGAGGAAACGGAATTTTGCATCAGCACCTCACCTGGTCAGTCGGTCGTTCCGTGTCTTTGACTTTGACAGAAGCAGAAAGTTGATCTCTGAGCGCTTTGTTTTCTTGTTGAAGCTTTTCGTATTCTTTGCCGTAAGTATCAACCATCACCTGCAACATGGCCACTGTCTTCTTGGTTTTCTGAAACTATACCAGAAACAATATGATACATAATATGTGTCATGTACAGTAGTATATTTGCCAAAATTAAAACCATCACAAATGACAGGGCAGATGCATTTCATCTCTATAAAGAAATTAATATTGACAAAAGAGCAAGTGCGTCCTAACTGAGATGCACCAAAATACGACATGATTATTTGAAAATCTCGAATCATCGTTAAGTCTACTCGTGATGTTGCCATTTACATTTTAGAAAGTTGATTTATGAGAAAAACAAGGCAGCACTACAGTCAGAGAAAACAGACAATGAATGGACATCTACAGGACACTGGGTGTCAAGGTGGTACATTGTTCTGTTAACTTACATTTTCATTTTGTTCGGTGTATTTCTTCAGAAAGTCATCTTTATCTTTGGCGTTAATGATTTGCTTGAATTTCTCGTTCTGCTGCTTTGACAATCGGAGTTCTTCACGTAGTTGGGCAACAACATCTTGGGCTTCGTGCCTCTCCTGAAAGTTTTAAAAAATCTGTTAATATTTTTCAAAACTTTATTGAAACCAGCCAACAACTCTCTCCGGATGTCAAGCAACACAAAAAACCTAAAACAAGATAAGAGAGAGAGAGAGAGAGAGACAGAGACAGACAGACAGACAGACAGACAGAGACAGACAGAGAAAACGGCCAGATGATCTCACCAAATGGCTTTCTATCGTTGTTCCTCGTTGTTCTAGAATATCTTTGATAACTTTTCTTAGTCTTGCGTTCTGATGCATTAGTTTATCGAGGAGATCTTTTGATACGCCTCCTGTCGCACCAAAGGACTTCAGTGTAGTGCCGCTGGAAGGCGATCCTTTTGCAGCGACACCTAGTGACAGTGATGTATCTTCGCTTTTCACCGACATAATAGAAGCGGTTTTCAGTGGCACACTCTGCAAAGCGGCATTTTTATCAGAGTGTGTTCCGTCGTGCCGGGCTAAAGGAGCTGAGCTCTTTAAAAAAGTTCTTGATTTCTCATTCAAAGCTGGAGAAGGTAAAGGATTTGATGAAATACAAGGCCCCTCAACAAATCGGGAAGTTTGCTCAACTGTACAATCACCATCCATTTCAATATCAGAAGATGGCAGAATCAGTCGGCCGTCATCGGTTTCAGTTTCCACCCGTGATATTGACAGCGCAGTTTGTTTCTTTTCAGCTGTAACTTTTTCGAACATTGCCGAGTCGGCCTCCAGGGTCGATAGACACGAAGGACTTTTCGACACAGCAGCAAGACGAATCTGATTCACCAATCGTGCTTCTGCTCGGTCCAAAGCTGTCTGAAGGTTCTGACTTTTCTCACGGACTGACTTCAGTTCGTTATCTTTTGACTGAATCAGCTGGTGGAGGTTTTTCAGGGCTTGAATCTTCTGATTCTGACCGCTGATAGTTCTCAGCATTTTCTCGTAATCATCCTTTGAAAGTGATACTGCTGAATCACTTGGAACTGCCAAACTTTCTGCTTCCTCCGACATAGCGGCTGAATCCTGACTGAAGCCAACAAAACAAATTTACCACTGAATCAAAAACCTGGCAGCCATTCAAGCAATCGAGGCTTTTTAGAAGTAACCGTATTAAAAGTATTATAGAAGTAGTAAACATTCAGGGTGGTACATGCTAACTAATTGTAGTTCTTCGTATCCTCTAATCTTCTCTACTATTCAGGAAGTTTCCACAGCTTTATTTTGCATTTTCCCACCAATTCACATCCACAGACCAATGCCAAACTGATAATTTACAGCGCCTCTTTGCTGTGGTATATTTTGTCACACATTGACATTTAGCAACAAATTTTCTCAAACATCCAAGGGGCACAGTGTGAACAGACTCGACCAACCTGTAAACGGTCATCTTCTTACGCAAACTCTATATCTGATCAAATCTCAAAAGAATAATTAATAAACTTTAAAGTTAAATTAAGTTTTCCAAGTATCCATTCGTCCCTTCAGTCTAGTTAGATCATCTTTGTAATCATCTGTAATCGATCACTTGGATCCCGATCAAAGTCCTCTTACCAGAGAGTTTCGTCCTTTTAAGCCTTTCTTAACAGAGAATTAGGCCGAAAACTTCGGAATCGTTGAAACCAGTCTTTCTACTTTCAAGAAATAATGCACAGACGACCGATCATTATTATCGAAACCCGGCCACTTAGCTACGAGATCCGAAGAATTTCCGTAGATTGTAAGGTAAAAATGAAGAAAGTGGAAATTTTTCTTACTTTTGGAGGTCGAAATGGCGCATCGAAAGCCTCGAATGGCAGATTTTCCGTCGTTTTCTGTTCCTAAATGTTCAGGAATTTCCAAAGTTTTCGATGCAGAAATCAAGCGCTGAGCATGCACCGTCACTGACGCAGCGCTCCGCAGTTGGGGTGCGTTTTAGCTTTGATGAGCGCTGTAAGCGCTATGCATAAATGCGCAACCGTTGGATTCTCTAATTGCGTTGAGGTCACTAATAAGCTATTGACATTTTTGAAAGTTTGCGTCAAATTTAGGTCCAAAGTCTAAAGTTCTGGGTCCTGAATTGCAACTAAAAGCCTTCATCTGTCCATTGCCTCAAAATGAATAGAATACTCATGTGAAAATGTTGCTAAAATTAGTTTTGATGTATGCAATTTATAGCGCCTAATTAATTAAGGCACTGGCATATTTGATTAAACTGGCAAATAAATCTCTCTATTAAAAATAATTGACTTTTCGGGAATAGTTCACATGACAACCATAATAAATGAAACAAAAATGACAACAGCTTCTCAGTCATAGATGAACACAGTTAATTTTATCTTATGCTAAATGCTTTGAGACCTACATAATGGTATAATTAGATTGATAGCTGAAAGTTATAGCCTGGAGATGACCAACAATGCTGACTTATTCGTTTAATGGAAGTTAAAGCAATCAGGCTGACATTTGGAATCAACTTTTGAAATCTAAAAGCGGATTTGAAGAATTATGAGTATCAACAGCAAGAACTTATATTTTGAAGTCGTAAAATCAAAAGAGAGATCGCAGGGCATTCAGATTTCAGAACACATTGGGTCGAAAGAAAGGACAATAGCATGGGAGATTTTAGAGATAAAACGAGTTATCAGAAGAAAAGAAGACTATAGGGTACTTTATTTCAAGCGAGGCAGCGATCCTCTTGATTAGAAGATTATCTTGATATTTTAAAGAGGAGTTTAATTGAGGTCGATAATTGTCTTTGGACAGAATATAATAGGGTCCTATTTACAAGGAAAGTTTTTCCAAATAGCAATGATAGGTCGGATCAGTTCCGAGCCAAATCGTTCGGTCACAAATCCAGCTCTATTTAAATATGTGATATATTACGTTACATACTTACACATTTCCATGAGGTCTTGTTGTGATGAGTTGTGGGCTGAATTTTTGTTCATTGGGGCATATAAATTGCTTTTAGAAGTTATAAATCGTCAATTTTGATCATTAAATTAATGATCGGCACAAATAAAATCTGCCTTTTGTCGATGGAAAAGAAATTTTGACGCTTAATCACACAGGAATCTGGTGATTGGTTCAGTTTGATGTTCAGATCTAAGCTTAAATCGTTCCTTTTTCTTAAATAATTTCCTCCATTAGCTATAACAACCTAGCCTCACCGCCCTTTGGATATATTGACCATTGCCTGACTGATCATTAACCTTTCCCACAGCTATTTTAAGAAAGGCCCGGCGCCTAAGAATAAGCAGCTACTGTTGTGCTAATATAGAGCGCTATATAAATCCACGAGATTTTACTTTGATACAAGCCAATGTTACAAGCTGGCACTTTTTTTGCTATTTTCTGTTTTATATTTTCTTTATTTTTTTGTTTCAGGGGCCTTAATTAATGCTTTGCTTATTTTTAATGCTGGCCATGGTATTTTTGGATCATTAGCTTACTATATAGTTACTGATATTTTAAAGAGAACCTATCAGAAGTACCCCTGACACAGCAGCTCTGTATACAATGTCTGATGATTGCTCAAAGGCAAAGGCAGTCATGGTATCTAGTTAAGCTGAAGTCTCACATTGTCGAGTGCTTAGAGCAGTTTGTAAATGTTAATTCGCAGAATTTTGCCTTCATAGTGACATAAGCAGTTTGTTGTCCTCATCATGACTTCGTCATCAGGAAATTCTCGACGCAAAACATTCATTCGAGATAGAACGGAAGTCAGTGTCATCATCAAGTACCTTTTGTTTGGCTTCAACGTTGTCTTTTGGGTAAGTGACTTGATTGAAAACAGTGATGTCATGCGTTGATCCTTTGCCACAGTGACTGTGACTGATCATTTGCATATTGATCTTAAAATGTCGGTCATTGGCTTAGAATTTCAGCTTTAATTATCTCAGTTATTTGCTGTTGTTTGACTGAGACAATGTTGGCTTTTATTTTACTTTTGCATTAAATCCCTTGTATTTTCAGATGCCCTAGCGTCTGGTAATAATGAATTCAATCAAAAGTGGCCTGGGGTTATATAATGGCCAGTCCAGAGTTCCCTTGCACTGCATTCATAGTAAGCAGACCCCGTCCTAGGAAACTGGATAATTTTAAGTTAAACTAACAGTAATGACAATGATAATAGTAACAACAACAACAACAATAATAATAATAATCCACTTTTATTGCAGCATTGTAATACTTATCAATCGAAGGTGCTCTGAATGCAAACCACAAGAGACCAGAGACCAGTTCTGGATGTCAGTTGGCTATGATGACTATTTAGCCAACTGATTGATATCTTCTTTGTGTCATATTTAATGTTATGATTGATTCACTTTGATTGCTTTCCATTTCAGATGATTGGTTGTTCCTTGATTGCCATTGGTATTTGGGCCGTAACTGAAAAGGGCAGTGTCTCCAACATCAATCAGTTGACAAACTCAGTCTTTGACCCAGTGTCCTTGTTGTTGGTCGCTGGGTGTGTCATCTTCATCATCGGTTTCTTTGGTTGCGTTGGAGCACTTCGTGAAAACACCATCTTGCTTATATTGGTGACTTTTTTAATCATTTGTTTTTATTGTGTTTACTCTTATGACCTAGGAAAGTGATGTCATAGGTTCTCATAATGCATTTATCTTCATTAATGAATTGCAGTTAAATGTATTCTTGTATTGTTTAGTTACATTCTTATCTGAATTAAGTTTTGTTAACTTTTGGTGATCAGAAAAACTTGAATTTCACGACTGTTTTGTAGTACATGATATTCCTCACAGTTGTCTTTCTACTGCTCGTGGCTGCTGCCATTTTGGCATTTGCCTGCAAGGAGTGGGTAAGTGAGTCATTGCACGCATTTGGAATGGCCATCCACTTTGCATTCATTTAAGTTTATGTACGATTGTGAGCGGTTGTACTTTGCCTGATTGGGAAAGTTCTTTATGTAGGAACTAACTACTCTTGGCTCTCTGTCTGTCTCTGTCTCTGTCTCTCTGTATGTTTATCTGTCTCTCTCTTTCTGTCTCTCCCCCTCTTTCTTGCCTACCAGAAGCAAGGTTTCTCGTTAGTCATTCTCTTGGACTGTTCTCAGCCAAGACCTGCATCAGTTGACAACTGAGACTAACTTCCTTTGAAAAGTAATGCAGTGCATTGATGTGATTCTTAGTTTTTGATATGAACTCTGTGTCGTTTGGATGAAAGATGTGCTGGGGATATAGCAATGCAGTTTGCTTTTCAAAATTATTCAGAGTATGTTTGATGTTTGTGAGAAACTTGACCAATTGCAAGGTTTTGTGCTTTAATTTAGCAACAGTGAATTGCAATGATCCAATGTGATTGATTCTTTTCAGCTGAAGGATGCAATAATCAAATCCAGTCTTAGAGATATTATTCCGAAATACAGGGATGATCCCGACCTCCAGAACCTCATCGACTGGGTTCAGAGCGATTGGGTGAGGACTCATTCAACTCAACCACAACAGTCTCTAAATATTAACACTGTTTTTCCTACAACAGTTTTATTAGTCAGACACAGCCATTAGATGATATAATAATAATATTGATAACATTATCGCTTTTATTATTATTATTACCGACAATTTATATAGCACAGTAACATAGCTGAGACTAAGGTCAAGAGTGCTTTACATATGAGTTACTTATAGCTCCAGTTTTAATACTATAAAGGTATCGGTTGATGGTACCATTAGACAGGCCCGCTGAGAGGTGGGCAGGGGGAAATTCCAAGGGGCCCGGCGATCTGTAAGGGCCCGGGCGGATCCGCAAAATGTTTTCTCATGCAATGCTGTTTATTATTATTTTGAGCACGCTAAAGGCGGTTGGGAGGGGGCAGTTGAAAGCATTGCTTGTCTTTAAAGTCCTTGCAAGTCTGATAGGTTTAAAAAGGTCATAATGACTGCTCTGCCCAGGGACCCGGAATTTCTCTCGACGGGTCTGCCATTAGAAAAAGTACCCGGTCATTCCATAGATAAGTCAGAGTGGGGAGGCACTGAGGCAGACTATTTAGGAAAAAGTCATTAATAGATGGTATAATGCAGTTGGATGGCATACTGTTGACCTGTGCCAGTTTTAAGCATTTGTTTTAAGCTTTGAGGTTTTTTGTGTGAAGAATTGAATGTTTGTTTCTCCACTAACTCTATGATGTTGGTCATGTCAGTTGCATTGCTGTGGAATGAGCACTTTCAGTGACTGGGACTTGAACATCTATTTCAATTGTTCATCGCCTGGAGCAGAGGCTTGTGGCGTTCCGTTCTCCTGCTGCGTTCCAGATCCAACGGTAATCATTCTGTCAACTTCTGCTGCCAACGTACAGATGCCGAATGACTGCTTTATTGAATCCTCGTGAATTTAACCTTCTTCTGATTTGATCTCTGCCATTCATACTCACTCATATCTCTTGTAATTTTGTAGCCTTTATCTAATCAGTTTTTGTGGCCTGTCAATTTCTAGTTTTTTTTTGTTATCTGAAAGTATATTAGTTTCATCTTTGAGAATAGATATCTAGAAGTTTGTCAAAAGATATTTAAAATCATTAGGTGACATTTTTAATAAGGTCAAGTATATATATATTTGTTTATTATTTTCAGTGGTATGAATAATAAATGTTTTGGTTAAATTTTGTAATTGATTACCCAGTTCTTACTGTTCTGGATCTTCTGTCTTGTTGCTTCCCTGTCTGACTGATGTCTGGTCTGGTCACCTGGTCTTCAGTATGTGTAATCAGATTTCTGTTTTTGTTCAGGCTTCAATACAGAACATGCAGTGTGGTTACAAAGTCAGAGCAGTGAGTGTTTAGTAGAATTTGTCCTGAGGAAGTTCTTTCTGGTTTTGTCTAAATGTGACACTTGACCCTCTATATTGTCAATGTGTTGCCTCCTGGTCAGAGGATTTAATTGTGATGGTGGCTTCAGATTACCTGTGTTATCTTTTGTCTATTCATTTGCAGTTCTCTTTATCTCTTCAACCCAGTGGAAGCCTCGTTTGCTCATTGTATGAGATGTGTATCCTCAGTAGCATTAGGAGTTGTGTAAATGTGCGGTTGTTATTTAAATGAAAGTGCTTTTAATTAAAGATTATCAGAATTCATTTTGAATGTTAGAGCTTATACGTCCTCAGTGAAAAGCGTCAGAAATCATCGTAGGACATAACCGGGGTTTCTGCTTTATATTGTCTCAGTTAGTTTTCAGTTTGTTTTCTCTTCTGATGGGCTTTTCAGAAACTTGTGGCTGGTGGATTGTCTTCAACCATCTACATGAAAGGATGCTTTGAAGCTGGTGACGACTGGTTTCGTCAGTACATCATCCCGATCGCTGGATCTGTCGTTGCTGTGGCCGTAGTCCAGGTGCAGAGCCACTCACTTTCACTTCATGCAGTTTTCTCCATTGTTCGTGTTTGTTTCAATATCTCGGTATTGTTTTACTAAGAGCTGTTAATATTTGTCATCGATGTTAATTATTCTGGCCCAATATTTTTACATGGATGGGTGAATTGAAAGGAGGATTGAGCACTTTTTTCCATTTCCACAAGTCGATTATAGTCTGTCTGTCTGGTGTTGGAGACTGTCAGATGGAAAATTAAAGCCCTTTTTCAACCATGGGAGCAAAAGAGGTGATGAAGTGCATGTCATAATGTTGGATTCTTCTTGCAAAGTTGAGAAATGTTCCAGATCAGGTTTTAAAAAAAGTCAGATAGCAGAGGTATTAATGGTGAGTCTTGTGCTGGTATTTCTCAGGCCACTATCACAGCATGTGGAGATCATTTGTTTTGTGAACATACTTGCAGCTCATAACTGCATCTAGAGGCTATTGACCAACTGTGCATAATACCAAATAGCCATAGCATTAGACAGACTATGAAGATTTTTGAGGTACAAATGCATTTCTGGTTGGGGAGATTGTAGCAAGTAATTTTTTTACTGTGATTTGTTTTTTGTGTTTCTTTGTCTGACTATTTAATTTTTGAAGATTGTGTATTTTTTAGATTCTTGGAATCTGTTTTGCGTGGAATCTGTATTTTGACATAAAAGCCCAGAAAGCGAAATGGGAAATAAATCCGTGACTTATGTTCTTTCCAACTGAACCTTGAGACTGATGAATTATAGTTTCTTTCAAAATTAGGGTTTCTCTTATTTTTATGATCTGAATAGAATTAGTGATGCTTTTATCTTCATTATCTGATGTGAAAGTGCCATTGTGTATCAATTGAGTGATCTTTATTTTGACTGTTTTTGCATTCATTGGCTTTATTGTGTGTGTGTGTGTGTGTGTGTGTGTGTGTGTGTGTGTGTGTGTGTGTTGCACTTTTGTCTTTATGTCTAATTAGAGTTTTTAGATAATAGTATTTTTGTTGTTGCACAATCTTTGATTAATTATTTTAAGCCATTTATTTATGTAGCTGCTCATTTTCTAAAGATAACAGATACTTTACTTCTGCAATTTGTGTCTTATGGTCATTATTCATCTGATACTTTTTTGCATATTTTGTTGAACAAACATGTAACAACAGCATTGAATCATTACTTCTTTTAATGTAACCATGTGAGTAATTGTATCATGACTTACTTTGTATTTTGTAGAATTGCAGACATTTTATTGTGGATTATGTCTTTACATTTATTACCAATTTTCATATTTTGTATTTTAAGTCTGAAAATATTTTCTATTAATTAATTTGGACAGATCTCATCCTTTGCCATTTTCAAGTACAGTATTTGTTCTAAGTCACAAAGTATTGAGGTAGAATTCAATGTTATTGTTTCCTTGAATGATGAATCAGCAGTTTTTGAGATTGTTTGAGACAATTTGTCTATGGCTGTTCAGCCGTTGCAGTTATTGTCTTTGTAGCGGTGCCTTCCATCCTTTGGTGCATGAATGTATTTCCATCAGACCAGAATATTTGGTGTTTGTTGTGAACGAGTGACTGCTTCTGATCATCTCATAGACAACAGGTGGTCCATGTTTTTGGTTGGTCAAGATAATTTCAGGCAAATTCTTTTCAAGAAACTTTCTGCTCCATCTGAAGTCTGCTGGGCTAAGCATATCCATTATCCAATCAAGTATATGCAAAAAAGTTGATGCCATAAAAGGTTTTGTTCATTCTATCTCTGTCTGTCTATCTGTCTGTCTGTCTGTCATCCAGCTTTGGATATCATACGCCCTGCATTATGTGATGTTGTTGATCTTGGATTTCCATTAGTTGTGACCAGTTGACTGAATGATTTATTCAGAAATCTTTAAATGTTAGTAATTTCATAAGCATTCCATTGATTTTGCTACATCATCATTTTCTGCTTTATGTGAAATATATTAATGTTTGATTTTATGTTTATACGTTCAAACAGCGTGTGAGGTAATTTTGATGTTGATAATTTAGATGTGATTTTAATGTTTCTATTGTCTGCATAAAACACTTATCTTCAGTTTAAGAAAAAATTGTATTTAACATTTTATTTGAGATAAAACGATGCTAATGGTCGCAGATGGTTGTCATTGCCTTTAGTAAATGCTGATGTTTGATGTCTATTTTGGGTAACAGTATGGAGTACATAAAATGACATAAAATATATTAAATATGATGAACCAAAATGTAGAAAATGTCAGTTGGTCTGAATCAAGGTCCTGGCTTTATGGGTCCATTGCTTCTGCTAATTCAACTCAATGACAAGGGCTGTAAATTAGTGATCAGAAAAAACAATTTATTCTTGTTTCTATTAAGTGTTTTGTTTAAAAAATAACATATACAACAATGTATGCAAAGTCTATTTCTCAATATCGATTCTCATGTCGCCAAAGGGGATTGAGGCAGCTCTGTCTTCTTCGGCTTCTCCTGTTAGTCTCAGTCGACATCCCCCTGTGGACAGCGACGCATGCATATTAGGCCTAACTGATAGAGATGACCAGGGTGCGATTTGTGACCTGGAGCAGTGGGAGGGGGACATGTCGCGCTTGGGGGAATGTAGTTGTTGGGAAGTGTAGCAGTAGGGGGATGTAGCAGTAGGGGATGCAGTTGGGGGATGGGGATCCCCTTCCCCCTACAAATCGCGCCCTGAAGATGACTCATTGCCTCGGTCAGTGACGTCACAACAGATGTTCGTATGAAAAAGGCGACATCTATAGATGCGCGCACGTGACACATAAGGCCCTCTGGCGAATGCAGCACGAATCAGTTGACTCAGTCAAAGGGAAAAGTGCATTGAGTTGTATTTGCGTCACTCCGGTAAAGCTAGAAGGTTGTACGGTGCACCATATGTTAGTGGTAAGACTCTTCATACCATACAACCATCTACCTCTTCCGAAGTGGGCTTCTATATTCCACTTCCGGTGCTGGAAGAGTCCATGTGCAAGAACATCTACAAAACAGTTCAATGCAAATAACAATTCAAATGGGACTTAATCATTTCGACCAACTATTTCAAATGGGAGAAGGTTCACAGGTCACATGACTTTACACGGAGACCAGTTGCTTCCACGAGGTTTCTCAAATATGTCCATTTAACCGGGTAATGTGAATAGATGGCAAACACGGACCACTGTATCCGCTGGCAAACAGTCCATGGCGTCACCGTTGAAGTGCAGTGATCAGGCTTCAAATGCTGTTAGCTGTTTGCACAAGTGCCCAATAATAAATAGTCATCTTTCACTTCAACTTCAGCTCCTCTTCTTACTCAATTAATACTCGGGATGGCCATAATTGCAAATGTATTAGGAAAATACTAACCCCAACTAACCTCTGAAAAACGAATTTCATTGCATAATTTCCAAGTAGAGAGCCGTTCTTTAGCTGCTAAACGCTACCTCTGTCAATGACCCCATATCACCCCACCCACCCCAGCCCCTCCACCACCGTCTTCACTTGGCAGGCAATCGCTGAATAAGACCCTCCCGTAATTTTGAATCAGATTTTGTGCCTTGATACTTCAACGGCCAAAAAGTTCCCTTGAAAAAAACAAGAGCGTTTGAAAGCGCGTTGCTCTGATTGGTCGAGAGATGGCGCTTGTCTGAGGGCGGGACGAGATTATAGGACCAGACTTTTGGGCGCGCACCCACTCCTCCCACACCCCTAGACAGACCCGGTGTGTCACGGGACACGCCTGCTGCTGCGAGGTCACTTAACAAGAAAACTATCATTAGACCTATTTATCGGCGACTGGTTGAGTTACTTATCTATTGTAAGTGCAGAACAATTTTAGACTGAAAACCAGAAAAGTTAGTGAGTAAGAAGCGATGGATTGCTTTCAAACCCAAGTTCTGTTTAGCAGTGGCGGCTCCACCGGGGGGCCAAAGGGGGCCCGTGCCCCCTATTGAGAGCCTGGCCCCTCAGTTGGGACCCTATACTTAATGCTACATACATTAAACAACAAATGGTTGGCCCCCCATGATTACAAGTTGCCACCCCAACGGCCCCCCACTTGCCAAATCCTAAAGCCGCCACTGCTGTTTAGATATAACTGCTTGCGTCTGTTCTGTCTCTGGCAATGTGTGTGTGTGTGTGTGTGTGTGTGTGTGGGATTACACGGTAATGAAGAAAACTACCACGACGACCATCACCGAAACTACTCAAACATATAATCATATAATTCATACAATCTGAGTTCAGATTTCAAGCAGAGATCTTGAATATCTAATAATATTTTAATTTTAAAAATTTAATTAAGATACGAAAATTTAATTGACAGTGAGACTAAAGAAGGAAGCAGAAATACTTCGGACACGTACAGCGGAACAGCGACACTAGGTCGACATTGGAGAGGACAATGCAACAAGGAATGATGTCGGGAACTAGACGAAGAGGGCGACCAGGGAGAAGATGGGCGGATGACGTGGAAGAGTGGACAGGAATGAAAATGTCAGCAGCAGTCAAGAAGACAGAGGATCGACATGGCTGGAGGAAAGAAATTCATGCTGTCACCTTAACTTCAGTTCATGAAGGAACAAGGAGAAGATGATGATGAGACTAAAGCAATGTCAGTGACATGAAAATGCAAAACGTGTCCAGGCATTTCTCTTCTAAATCAAAGAATAAGTCGTTGACGATTGTAAAAGTCTTTGTCCGTAATTAATTAATCCGGATGCAGAATTTCAGATCATCTATTTAAGGAGCGTCTTCCTTCCTGTGCTGTCGATGTGTTGGATTCCTCTGATGTGCTCTGACATCTGATGTGCTCATTCAACATCACTGTGGTCTTCGTTTGTAGAAAAATATGTAGGCGGCAGAGGAAGAGGGGGAGGAGGAAGAAGAGAAATCGTGTAACGGACTAACGCTGCAACATGAGAGAACAAAGTAAACATTGCAACAGATGACCAGAGGCAAGCATTTGACAAAAAAATTAATAAGAATACAGTAAAATGATTAAAATTATCTCCAGACAGAAATCGACCTCTGACCCTGACTGACCACCCCTGACCAAACTATGATTGATGGATTGGGAATTTGTTTCAAATGAATTAAAATGAGGCTCTGTGCTAGGAGCTGAGCGATATTTAACCTAGTCACCAACTTCAATTATTACCAAGGATAAGTTTCTTCAGAATTCTTACCAATTAGAAGATAAACATTTAGTTTAAGAATGAATTTCGTAGAAAACAAGAGAGAGAGTTGACCACCTGCTGTCACTGTAGGAATACCAGTTCCCAGTTTCAGTCTTTATGTCGGCCGTGTAATGTCCGAAGCGCAGTGATCCAAAATGGTTGCAGACACCAAATAAATCATACGAAACTGAAATAACATATAACAAATGCCAAAGAAAAAGAACACAGAACTTTCAGTTGGGAGCATCTAAAGGTTGAAATGGCTGCAAAAGGTCAAAATTTCTCTGAATCAAAACGACAATCTCTATCTGAATTAATGTTCATTTTGTTTTCTACTCAGAAGCTTTTTTATCTCCCATAGGAGAAGTCCGAAACCAATGAAGGGACAATGAAAGGTGTCAAAATAGATCCTCTCACCTGTGACATCGTTCTCTTTGATGTTCAGGTTATGAACAGGAAAATGAACTTGGTTATTGAGTTTTGTCATCGTTTCAAGTTTGTATCTTTTAAGATCTGTTTCAGTTAAGTCAAAAAAGAAATTATGACAACACAAACATAGTCAACAATGAACTATAAATAATTTACTCTTGGTTGTCATCATCATCATCATCATCATAAACATCATCACCTTCACAGTTATCATCACTAACATCACTACAGTTTATATGAACAACGAAAGCCAAAGGATACGAAGGATCAAGATGTCTGGAAGGCTTTTGAACTTTGTCTCAATTGTGGCCGATTGCATTTTCTCACACTGGAGACACAACTGGAAAAAACAGAACGCATTCTAAAAGATTCCGCATTTATTTATTCAAAGTCAACTCAAAGCAAACTAAACCTCAATTTAGAATGCAATACTATTGCAGATTTCTTCCATGCAATTCTTTTAATAAATAAATAAATAAATAAATAAATATGTATATATACTGTATATTCGTGAATACACACACACACACACACATGTTACATACTGCTTGATGTATACAATGACTCACAGCTTCGCCCTCCACCTTCTCCTTCTTCAAGTAATGTTCGAGGCAGTCTGTTAAGTTAACTGCACAACTGGAATTCTAAAAAGAGAAAAAGATGTTCAGATGCAATGAAACAGTCTCTCTCTCTCTCTCTCTCTCTCTCTCTCTCTCTCTCTCTCTCTCTCTTTCCCATTAGCGGCTACTTTGTTGAGCCACAGTCAATGGAGGGTTCATCGTTCAACTGCTGAACTAAACGTCATCACAAAGGACACACAGTGAACCTAATCGTAACTTTCAATTTCCAATGACAAAAAAAAACTATTTGATAAAACATTCCTCAAAACATCAGTGAGAGTTTTCAATTGGAAAAAAGTATGAAAGACTTCAGTTCAACTGATTTACCGAGTTTCTGCTGCAACTGTTCGTCACAAGAGGAAGAGAGACGGTGAAGAACGACTGAATGTTAGTAACGTTGTGAACACACTGATCGAATTCGATAATATTTTCCTGTTTCCCCAAAAACACTTCTAAAATTAATTAAATATTAACTATGTAGTAATTGCTTTTACTAATATTCCTTGAATAAACACAATTTTGATCATGCTAAAACTTAAATGATTTACCTTCTATGATGTTTCCTTTCTTTCCCCTGAAATAAGACAAAGCAAGAAGAGCTCAGAGAAATCGTATCTTTTGGATCGAATAATACACAAGCAATGCCTTGAACTTGGCTACTATTTGTTTTATTATTGGCAATATTGATAAATAGTACTAAAAGTACAAATTCATAATCATAATATTATTATTAGAGCTGTAAAATGATTCATTTTTAATTGTGGCAATTGTGGTTCTAACCATAGCAATTGTTCTAACTAAGATGTTGTATCGCATCGGACATGCGGGACTAAGTACTATTTATGTATTTAAATTTTGGCTTAAATAGGTGCAGGTTAAGACATGGGCTAGGAGGTTAGTGTTGGGGTAAATAAATAACAGACAACTGTAATGTGTGACAGAAGATCACAAAAGCTGAATGATGACGTAAACGCCCAAATGTCAATTGTTTAACGTTGTTGACTGTTTTATCAAGGACAATTTTTCAACAGTTTTCACTCAACAGCAAAGCCAAGGGTTTGCTTTTCATTTGTTACAACACTAATTATCTATTATTGATAAAAAGTATTTGCATTAAAATTTTAACTGTTAATTTTTTTAATTGTAATAAAATCTTTACAATACAAAATCACTTTATTAAATCAGCCTTGGCAAAACACAAGGTCAAAACATAATTCATAATAATACATAATGCATTACTTTGTGTATAAAATACAAATCAAAAGTTAATGGATGCATCAACACGCTAATTTGACAGCCCTAATTATTATAAAATAGAATAATAATAATAATAATAATAATAATAATAATAATAATAATAATAATAATAATAATAATAATAATATACAGTAATAAAATCAATAAATGGCAAACAAACATACACATTGAGACTCTTTTTCAGACGCCCAAGTAAACAAACAAGGAACTCATGTGCATCATTCTGACTAAAAACAAAGAATAAAAGAAATGTAGTAAATTTCACACAAAAGTTCTGTAAAATATTACAATTAATGAATAAATTAGCAGGTATAAATATTGCATGCTGTTTCATAATTTAAACAACACTGTTTAAAATTTTGACCTAACTTGGCTAAGAGATGCTTTTTCACGAATCCTTTGACAATACATGGACCCTAAGTGGAGTAACAAGTGTCTACAGATGCTTTCTTTTTAACCCTTCAATGCAAATGCACTGGTTTTAAATGATGACTCTCAGTTGAAGATGCAATTTCATCGATTCAAAATGTGAAGTGAGAGAAAAGTGACAGAGCTTGAACTAATTTTCAATCAATGAAATCCCTGTCGTACTCTGATGTTGAAAATCGAAATCCTAAAACGCTGATCTGCTTCTTGAACTTTGCAGGATTGATTGGAACATCGGAGTCTCTCTTCTTCATCTCCTTCATCAGACTGAGGAATTCTGTTGTAAAACAAGGAATAAAAGAGGAAATAAAAAACACAGTAAAACTGAAGCACACATTTGAAGTTATTCAAGTGGTTCAAGAGGAATACAGATCTGTAAGAAATGAAGTCAGGTAAAAAAATCACATGAAATATGAAACTGCAACAGTCTTCAAGTGCAACAGATATAAATACAACCATTCAGAAAATCATCGTTGATATCAGTTTCTCGTGGCCAAGGAATGTTGGCCAAGCACTGGAGAGTGGAATTCATGTAACACTGCATCAACAAAATATTCTAACAATTAAACTAAACATGTTAGCTGTGACAAGCAATTTTCAAATAAGCATATTGCTGTAAAAAAGAATTGAGTAAATTATGTGTAACGACTTTAAAATCTGTAATCATAATCAATACTTACATCAAAATAAAATATAAATAAAGCATTAGTAACAACAGGGTCTGTACAATATTTATCTGCAGCCAACCTCTGCCATTCAACTGAGAAAATCATCCAAAATTTCATATTGTTCCTATTTAAAATACACAGCATCTACTGATCACTTAGAATCACCATCTAACCACCAAAGAAAAAAATAGAATGCAGTTCACTGCTCACCGTATTGCCCAAGTTCCTCAGACCCTAGATTAAAACAGTAAATGCATACATTAAGAATCAAATGGCAAATGAATTAAATTATGCAACACTCCACATAAAATATTCTGTTGTCTTTGAATCTTTTGAAATATTACAGTAACTAGTTCTTAAGAAAATGAGATGATAAGTAAACCACACATTTATACCAAACTCATTTAAGATAAGAATTCAATTCATAGTATTCTGTTTATAGCAAATATATTCTGGTTAAAAGTGACTTATAACTTTGAAGTTAATTTTTTAAAACATCGTTCAAAGACATTTTCAGGTTTAATTTTTCAGTTGCATGAAATCACCATAATCCACCTGAGAAGCAGATCGGATTCGATCCGAGTTGGATGCACGATTGGATGACCTTGACATCCTTCCACCTGAAGAAGTGACATTGCTTGATGCTTTGAAACTGCTGTGTGTTTGCTCAGAGGTGTTCTCACTGTTCGACCATTTTGGACGTTCTGAATCTTTCACAGGATTATCATCCTGCTCTTCTGATTTTTGGCGCCCACAAAACTTTGAACCCAATGAACCCATGTCGACAGTACGTCGATCCTGACAATGAAAGCATTCAACAAATTTACCTGGAGAATTGTAAGCCTGGTCGTTCAATGTAACTCTGGTTCTCAATGATAATTTTCAGTAGATTTAAATCAAAAGGAAGTGAATGGATGCTAATCATCTTCTGTTGTGACTGAAACTTCTTACGACAGAAGCTGAGCGCAAATGACTGCCGCTTCTCTCAGAATCATTTGATCGAGGAACAGAGGAGATCTCTGGCCTTCTGGAAGAATTTCTGCAAATTGCAAAGCCCATTAGAGTCAATTGGACACTGCATACACTTGAATTACAGGAAATTATTAATACACTCATCGGAACAAATCGTTAAACATATTGAAAATTATGAAATATTTAACATAGAAAGTTACAGACATGACATACACTGCTGAAGAATTTGAATGACTCTGTACTGAAGATGGTTTGAAAGCTGTTTCAGTTCCTCTTGGATTACGACGTATTTCAGATGTATGCTTCAAGCAGTAAAATGAACGAAATTTACTCAACAAATCAATTAGAAAGGCAGACAATACATAAGTACGGTGTAGAAGTCATTCAAATGATTAAATAGTGAAATAGTGAAACCAGTCAACATAAAGAGCAAACACAAATCGTAAGTAAACACTAAATTTATATAAATCCTATAAAGAAGAATTCATTCCTGCTCACCGAAGCTGTAACTTTGCCTTGATGAGTTTCGCTGTGCAATCTACTTTTTCGAAGCTGGGTTTTAAACTCTGAATCCAATTTTCGAGGCTCAATTAATGGAACATTATAATGTCTTGGCATATTTACCAATGTGGAATACCTAAAAAGAGATAAAAGAGATTTATTAAACACAGATATTATAATTAAAATCACCGCATCAGTTATTTGCATCACAATCATCATCGTCGTCGTCGTCATCATCATCTCCAAATGAAATACTTACACAAACAAATTTCTAATAGCAGCCCAGCCTCACTCGGACGCAGGGATATTTCTAGGATTGTGAATTTGGGGGCTGTCGACCTCAAATTTGTCTAATTAGTATGCATTTTGTACGCATACCACTGTCACATTACCAAATTTTGGTGGTGTCGACCTCAAATTGGGGGTGTTAGAGGGAGGGGTGTTAGAGGGGTGTAAAAATATCCCTGCTCGGACGTCATCGTGTCCGCTAAACCAGTCACAGGCCCAGAAGTCGTCATTACGATGGTCGTAGCCTCATAGGTTCAGAGGGCTTGACCAGGGCTGCTTGGCTCCTAGCGGCTTAAACGGGAGAGCTAGCCCCAGTGACAGCTGCATATAACGTATACTAACTGCTTCTATTGCTCGTGGTTTTGAGAGTTTACTTAAGTCTATTGATTGCGCCGCATCTAGAGTTCTAGACAATGGATATCCTTTAAGAACACACACACACACTGTACCATCAGCCGCCATGTTCTGAAGAGACATGACACAGTTATCGGGTAGACGCGTCATTTCAATCGCATCATCAGTTCTAAAAACGCGAATCGATCATTTTCAAATGATTACAGAAAGTCTTCGTCGAGAGAATTTCGAAACTCAAAAGCGAAACTGAAATCGGAAATTCTATAGGCAAGGAATTTTATGCATCAGACGCGCGTAGCCATGGAGACCAAAGAATTCTATGTATGCTATATATCTATGGGCTATATATCTATGGTCTAGATATATATCTATGGTCTAGAGAAGGCAACATCGGAGACAGAGACGCCTCTCGTTCGAACAATTTTGCTGGTAAACAGGGCCGCCGAGAGAAATTCCGACTCGGTACAAAAAAATTGTGGGCCATGAAAAAATTTATCAAGTCTCCGAAAACCTGACGAGCAAAAAAACAATTTTCTACTCTCCAAAATGGTCTGACAAGCAAAAGACCTCTTTCACTTATATTAATACATCATTATCACCGGCCGCGGACCCCTAAAACCTCCATGGGCTCGGTACGGCCCCGGTACAATGTACCGGCTGCACCCCCTCTCCTCAGGCCTGCTGGTAAATGAATGTTTCGAATGATTGATCGCCTCTCACAATTACCAATGTTTTCTTCTGCGTTTCTTATAAAACTCTAGTGAATGAATTTCTTTGAAAGCGTTCTAAAGGGTGCAATTATTACTCTTAAGCCGTAGGAAGTGACAAATAGCACTCCGTCGCCGCTCAATGGACGTCCTCTGATCACTGTTACCTAGTAAGCAGCTGTCCGCCTGTCCACGCTGTCTGAGGATGCGCTGGGTGGGGGAAGGATCGCGTTGCCATGGAAACTATGGCGGAGACTCAACTCGACGTCAAAAGGACTCTAGTGGGTGGGTGGGTGGGTGGGTGGGTGGGTGGGTGGGTGGGGCTAAGGGAACGGGAACGCTTCGATTATTTGTTTCGGTTTGATTATACGCCCGAGGTTCTCCGACGTCACTTCCTGTATGGTCCGTTGCTGCGGTGACGTCGGCCTATTCTTCTAAAACATCCAGTGGCATCACTGCGAACGCAGCGCACTTGTCCAGAGGCAATGAGTCGACCGAAAGAGCAGCACCCGTCCACCTGTCTCCCAAACGCTGTCTTATGTATGGCGGAGGAACACTGCACCCTGAGGATTGGACTACTCAAGACTGGCGCTATATAAATCGTGGACTGTGAAAAGACGAAGGACAATCGGATGAACTGCGCCTGTACTTCTGTAAGTCGTATTTCATTCTCGAAAGCGGATATATCTTCTTCTACTAGCGCCACTAGAGGCCCTCCGAGCGGGGGGGCTATGATGAATATGTATAATTAACAATAAAATGAATAATAACACTAAAGAATGGTTAAAATGGCAGTTCAGCAGAGGGGCCCGGCGAGCAAAAAGGGGCTCGTGCTAAATTTTGACAGCAAAAAAAGGTCATTTTTATATAATAAACGGCTGACGAGAAAAAAAGGTCAAAAATTATTACGGTTGGAGGGCCTGCGTAGACATCTTGTAGCACAAAAGAATCTTTTTCAGAGCATTTTTCAGAGAACCTTCAAATGACCTTCAAATCTTCCTTTTGACCTCCAAATGACCTTCAATAGCGTCAATTGTATTTTGTAGCTTCGTCATCTAAAGAAGCAGCTAGAGGACACTGTTCGTGGAGAGGTTCTTCCATTTTCGGTAAATCTGACCTTTGACTCGACGCAGATCGGTCACCCATGTGACCCCTCCTCTCCCAGGGGCGTAGCCAGAAATTTGATTTGGGGGTATAACGTGATTTGGGTGTAGGCCCATACATCTTTAAAAACTTTGAAAATCTTAATATAAAACACATTGAAAATTTTGAGGTAGTCTGATTTTCTGGGGTATATATACCGATACCCCCGTCGCTGCGCCCCTGCCCCTCCCCCGTGGATACTCATCGACGTACGGTTGTCAGGGACTTTCGTCTCATTACAAATCGCGGTCCCCTCTGCACTTTTGACGCTTATGAACCCGCCATTAATAAAGTCATCCAGTCGGCCTTTTGCGATGATAGAAGCTCCCTATCCATGCAAGGGACAGGACCCATACATCATGCATTGGCATGCATTGGCCTGATGTGTGTGTGTGAGAGAGAGAGAGAGAGAGAGAGAGAGAGAGAGAGAGAGAGAGAGAGAGAGAGAGAGAGAGAGAGAGAGAGAGAGAGAGAGAGAGAGAGAGAGAGAGTATAGGAGGAAGAAATAGAAAGAAGTATGGGGAAGTAGGCCTATAATAGCTATAAAGCAATTCGGTTCAATATAAAAACTTGCGTCTCTGTTTTGTGTAAATTGAATTTTTGTAGCTCAGTCTTTCTTCCTTCGGTGATCCCCTTCTTCTGGGGGAGGAGAAGAGGGGGATCGTCTTAGATCCAAATTCTTTTATATTAAAATTCGGACGTTTTGGCGTTTTAAGATAACATCTACGTGCAGTAATTCCCTCTAAAGCGAATCCAATAGTTGTGTTCAATATAACTCTTACTTGGTTGTTCTCTAAGTCTATTGGGAAATACTTCTAGCACTTGTTTTGATGCTGCAAAGTTTTGGCGACGATTTCCAGTACCCAGTTGATGAATGAAGAGCATCGCTCTTGAGCGTCGGACACTTTGAATGACGCCTCTTACCTCGTCAATCATGTTGTCGCTGTTCCGGAACAAGGGCTCCGCTAAAACAGTCTCGTACAATCATTCGCGTACCTTCTCTTCAATCAATCAATCAATCAATGAAGCAATCAGTCGGTCAGTCGATGTGTCAATGAATTGATCAGTCAATCAGTCACTCAGGCAATCAGCCGAAAAGTCAACCAATCATTTTCCCTGGTTTTGTGTAAATTTTTATATTTTGAATCAATCTCTACGTACAAACCAAACTTTATCGCTCCTCCTGCGTTTCAAGTCCTTCTGTCTGTCTGTCTGTCTGTCTGCCTGTCTGTCTGTCTGTCTCTCTCTGTCTGTCTGCCTGTCTGTCTGTCTGCCTGTTCGTTTACCTATCTAATAATTCTCTGCCGGTCTGTTGTTTGTGCTTTTCTTTGTTTGTCTTTTATGGCGATTAAATTGACACAAAATGTCGATGGAGACAATAAGAGAGAGAGAGAGAGAGAGAGAGAGAGAGAGAGAGAGAGAGAGAGAGAGAGATGCCCTAGAGGCGTCTCTTGGCGAGATTTGACTTCTGCTGCTTCGAGATTAACGAGACTTCCGGTTGATCAAACTCAAGCTCATCGCTCTATTTAATTATCAATCAATGCTGTCCACTAGACGCCGTCTGCGGCGAAGATCTTTGTTCCTCTTCTTTCGTAAAACAACTTCCGGTCTTTTTCATTTCTTCACAGTCTGTTTCCTCTCTCTCTCTCTTTCTCTCTCTCTCTCCCCCCCTTGTCGTCGTTCACAGCCATCACTGCGGGTTGGCCAATTGCAGGTCCGTGGAAAACGAGCGCAGGCGCAAAGAGTTTATAAGTTCCCATAATTATTAAAGAGCGAAAATGGCTGTTATTCTGAGTGATTTTTCGGTGAAATCGTCAGGAAAAGATAAAGAAAGAACAGGAAAAGAACGGTCATTTAACGACCGGAAATACATTCGGAAGAGCGGCTTCTGACATTATACCCCAGACAATGTCCTTCAAAGTCTCTCTCTCTCTCTCTCTCTCTCTCTCTCTCTCTCTCTCTCTCTCTCTCTCTCTCTCTCTCTCTCTCTCTCTCTCTCTCTCTCTCTCTCTCTCTCTCTCTCTCTCTCTCTCTCTCTCTCTCTCTCTCTCTCTCTCTCTCTCTCTCTGTTCGCCTGTTTGATTATCTGTCTGTGTCTCTCTGTATTGTCTGCTTCGTTTGTATTGGTTCGTTTTGCGTTTTCATCTAACGTTTAACTGAATCGATCCAAAGGACGAAAGAGTCGTTTGATGTTATCCTTTCACATTTCCGTGCGTAATCCTTTGCATCTGATCTCATTACAGATCTTCATCTGTTCGTCACTGAATCTGATTTCAACTGCTCTCTCTCTCTCTCTCTCTCTCTCACACACACACACACACACACACACACACACTGCAAAACTGTCCGATGGGTAGAGTGGGTGTCAGGGAGTGGGGCAGATTCAATCTTCCCTGAGAAGTTAGAGGAATTAGAAGCTAAACACGGATGCATCTTGAAGTTCTCCTCGGATATCCTGAATATTCTGTGATGGACAAAATGTTTACGGTCATCTTCTTTTGAAGAAGCCATCGTCACCAGAGTTCCTATCGACTGAGACTTCTCTCTTTGACCAGAAAACCTTGAAAGTGTTTCTGGGAATCGACATTCAGATGTCAGTGTTGGTCTCTATAACCAATCGCAAATGATGAAATAGGAATTCCTATAATTTTAAGAAATTTCCATGTCATTAAGATTTCTTTATGTAGCGCCTCGGTTGCCCCATCTGATGGAAGCCACAGCAGCAGCAGCAGCTGAAGCTGATAAGGACGTGAGTGGATCTAGATTTAGGATACAATTATGGATTAATATAGCGCCTTTTGCGCCATTATGGTGCAAAGGAACAGTGACGAATACTTCTGTTCCGTTTTTCAGAAAATCGAACGCATTATTCAAAGGTTCAGGGCGAACCTCTCTTGCTGCCGTCATGACAACGGTTGCCAAGGAAACCGACGACTATCGACGTTTCAACGCCATTTACGGCGACTATTACAATGCTTCGGCGGAAACGGAAACGGATTGTTGTCACGTGGAAGTGGAGCGAATTCTAGTTCCGGTCATCTTCTGCGTCATCGTCGCTATCGGTTGCCTGGGCAACCTGCTCGTGATGGTCGTCGTAATCAAGAACAAGGAACAATTCGCGAACACGACGAACATCTTCATCGTAAACCTGGCGACGGCCGACCTCTTCTTCGTCGTCTTCTGCGTCCCCTTCCACGCCGTCATCTACTCCACTCCCCAATGGCCATTTGGCGAATTCCTCTGTCGATTCGTCCATCTCGTCCAGTACTCGAGTATGGTGACCAGTATACTGACCCTCGTGGCCATGTCCGTCGACCGCTTCCTGGCCGTCGTCTACCCCCTGCACACGAAGCACCTGCGCACCCCCCGCATCGCCCTCGTCGCCTCCGTCGTCATCTGGACGCTGGCCTTGATCACTGCAATTCCTCTCGGTGTCGTCTACACAGTCCGTGTCTACGACATTCCGGGTTACGAGCCGTTCTCCGTATGCGCCGACGACTGGGGTCCACTTCCGGAATACCGGAAGTCCTATTATCTGGCGCTGTTCGTCATCGCGTATCTGCTTCCGGTTCTTGTCATTTCCGTCTTCAGTGCTTTGACGATCGCTGCGCTGTGGTCGATGGGGGCAACTGACGTCATGAACGAGCGTCGCTCCGTCGTTGCTAAGCGACGCGTGACGCGTCTCATCGGCGTCGTCGTCACGGCGTTCGCGTTGTCATGGCTACCGTCCCACGTGGTCTGGCTGTGGACGAACTATTTCGGAAGCAGTTGGGGCAACACGTACTCCTTCTTTTACGGTCGGATAGTGGCCCACGTCCTGTCCTACGCCAACTCTTGCATGAACCCCGTCATCTACGCCTTCATGTCGTCCAAGTTCCGCCAGGGCTTCGAGCGCGCCCTCTGCTGTGGCGCCGCAAAGGGGAGAGGGACGACGGGGGCGGGGGGCGGCGCTGGCATCGCCCACAAATTCAACGCAATGCAGGGGTCTGTGTCGAGGCTTCACTCGAAGAACGAGACTCTATGATGAGGAACTCAATTAACCCCTTAACTGGGGATCCCGGATATATCCATCCATTTTACATTGAGTTACAGTTAAATACACGGTTAAGGGGTTAACGGAAAACAGTAGAAGAAGAAAGTCTCTGAGAATTATAATATCTTCAAGAACTTCTAATCGATCTCTGATTCCAGATGATTTCAAGTTCCTAGTATCATCATTTATCATTAAAGCATACTCTAAACGTTATGCATTATTATTATTATTATTATTATTATTATTATTATTATTATTATTATTATTATTATTATTATTATTATTATTATTATTATTATTATTATTTATTATTATTATTATTATTATTATTGCTAAACAAAGACTCGATGCCGACAATCGCTTGCCTAATTTGTTAATCACGTGATCGGGAATCTCAGGGTCTGGCTTCCTAAATGCTTTCTACTGGCTTGGGTGGTGGGTGGGGGGAGGGTATGCCTCTGCGACTTCAAAATTGGCCTCGAATCTTGCCCCTACGCGTGTCGCCAATTTCACTCGACGTTAACTCCCTTCTCCCCTCCCCCTACTCCCCAAAGCAACTCTCCTACGTCGGGTCTCTGCCACGGTTTACATAGCAACGCGATCCTTCCCATTCACCCACCGCATCCTACTCGGATCCTGGATGTCACAGGCGATGCGTGTGTGTGTGTGTGTTTGTGTGTGTTTGTGTGTGTGTGTGTTTGTGTGTGTGTGTGAAATGGATTTAAGCTGAGCCGACTCAGCCGAGGTAGCACGGAGTGTGTTGGCAGAGTGATTATTGGCAGAGACTTAAGGTCGTCCATCTAGCGGTTAACTAAATAGGGATCACGTGACATCAGACGGCGACTTCCGGTTGAACGTGAAGGGAAAGCGTTGTTTGATGAATGGCGACCAAAGAAAGGCAGTTGGGCTTCTGAGCAATTACCAATTACAAGTGGTTAAATGATGGAGTGAATAAAACAGTGACAGAAGGTTAGAGTTACGTCAAATGACGTAAGATCCAAACGTTGGGGAGCGACAGTCAGTCGTCTTTTTTATCGCTGTCAAAAATATAGAAAGTCTTCAAATGGCAGATAGAAACATTAGCAAGTAAGGAAGAAAGGAGATGTAATCTTTTTAGTTAAAAGAGCGAAAGAAAAGAACGTTTGAAGGAAGGAGCGGTAGAAGACAAAGCATTTGCTATTTGTGTAAGCGTACAGATGCGTAGACTTCTGGATCACTGTGATTTACTATTTGTGAGCCGTACGTTGGTAAGTAAGTACGTCGACTCATGGCATTCTCGCGCGTTTAATCGATCAGTCAATCAGGCTCTCTGCATGCTTGACCGTCGTAGGGCGATCTTTTCAAGAAAGCGGAAACGGAAACAGGTTGGTTGACGCGTTGATGAAAAGTGACGTCACCGCTCCACAATTTCCGCTCTCGGATATTAACTCTGGTTCTAATTGATTGAGTCGACGAAAGATCAGCGCAGAGAAACAGCCGAGTGCGGCTGGATTCGGTGATTGGGGGTGGGGTGGGGGGCGGAACGGTGGAATAACGGAGCGAAGATCTGACCTTTGAATTGCAAAATGAAGACCGGATCTGTCACAAAGTCGAGGATGAAAGAACAAAGTTGTGAAAGTAAGTTCGGCAGTCGATTCATTCATTCTCCGTTAGTACGGAGTCCACTTAGATTGTGCACACAACAGGTCAGCAGGTCTTACTTATTGTATGAGATTTTGTGCTGCATTGTATAATTGAATGGAGGAAGTAAGTAAGTAAAAGCCAAAGGTAAGTAAGTACCGCGCCTGACGTTACGCACTTAGTTCCCTCCCATCACTAGTCTCTACCATTGACGTCTATTAATAGAAGTCAATGGTCTCTACATACACAAGGGGCGCAGTAAAAGTTTTAGATGAATATGAGGACTATGGTTAAGGCTTAATAAATTCAATATTGGCATACCAAACAGAGAGACAAGTTCCATATCTTACAGGATATTTTTTGAAAATAATGAATATTATACAATGATAATAAACAGTTCGGTATTGAAAGTTGAGAATATCTTGTAAATATAAATTCCAACTGCGGAGATGAGGATTTGAAATTAATACTGTACCAAGTGTAGTATGTTTCAAGTATCAGTATATTTTTTATAATCTGTACATTTTTCTTCCAGAATTTGTTGTGAAACTAAGTGGAGTTAAAACACTTATAGTTTTTGATTATTTCTATTTTATTTTGAAGTGTTTTGTTATTTGTTTTCTCGCGGCACAAGGTGCGATTTTCCTCAAATTGATCCGCCATATTGTCAAGTGTATCCGCTGAGTTAACAAGCGAAGAGAAATTCATTTGAAATTCTCGTCTACCTTTGTCTTCGGCGTCAGGTAAAAAGAATACTTGAACAGAAATTATCTAACGCTTCAGTTTTGCTGATTTTTTCAAATTTTCCGACCCGGGAACGCTTTGTTCTGTGTTGTTTAGCGAATGTCGTGCGTTACTGCTTCACATCCTTGTTTGTAATTGTTTCTATCTTCTTAAGTTCGTTGAAAATTAACAGCGATTTTTAACAAATAAATCCTGCTTTGTAAAGCAGTACTAAACATTAATCACATAAACGAGAAGTGTTTGGGGATTTTGAATATAAGAGCTGGGCAAAGTTTTGGGGCACATCACCTAAGAATAGAGAATAGGAGGCTACTAAGGTGTTGCCGGAGAAACGCTATATAAATTCACAAGATTTTGCTTTCCTACTTACCTACAGTGACAGAAAAAATTGTGTTTATGCAAGAACTTGCACCCGCATTATAGTTGTCCTTCAGAACACATCTTAATTGCAACAGGACTTTTTGCCTCCTCAATTTTGC
The DNA here is from genome assembly GCA_018105865.1 of Metaphire vulgaris. Classification (NCBI taxonomy): domain Eukaryota; kingdom Metazoa; phylum Annelida; class Clitellata; order Crassiclitellata; family Megascolecidae; genus Metaphire; species Metaphire vulgaris. Next base: position 250,919 of record CM030871.1, on the reverse strand, counting down.
TATGTTTGTTTACAATATGTTATTTTCTGTTTGCCAAACTGTGAAATAAATAAACATCTTCTTCTACAAAATTAATTTTTTTAGAAAAAGTTTTTTTTGGATTTGCCACCAAGACAGTTTGCAGTCAAGATGTTTTCACCCAAGACCCAATATGCTTATGCATTCATTTGTTTCTTTAAATCTATGTAGATTTTATTAAGAAATTAAAGCAGTTGATATTTGCAGAACTTTCAACTGATGTTTTACTTTTCTGCATTATTTCTGTCATCGTATCCGATTGTTTCTATAGGATGGAGGCAGTTGCAAAGCACGACTTCCAGGCGACGGCAGATGATGAGCTGAGTTTCACCAGAGGCGCTAAACTCAAGGTAAGTCTCAGAACTCACTTAAGCGTCTGTTTAAGCGGAGCTTTGAGGTAGGAAGATGCTGTGCCAGTGTTTTTATTTTATGGCTGATGGTTCTCGTGATTGTGCAATTTCAAGACTGTGCCAATGGACAGTGAATGTCGTGTATGGAGTTTGTTGAGAGAATCTATTTAAAATGTTATAACTTGTATCTTTAGGAAGAAGAAATGGCTTGGCTTATGACTGAACGAATGCTGTTGATGGCTTATTGTTGTACACATTGTAATTGATCTAGACATTTTTGACAACATTTAAAAGTCATTTGCCAAGTGAGATTAAAGAACTAAAGATTGAGGTGAGGGAGAGACAGAGCAAAACAACAACAGATATTCCATTACATTTATTTCTCTTTTGTCTGCAATTGCAATCACCATTTAGCATTGGAATTCCTGAATGTTGACATTCATTTTAGAATAAAGTTGAGCTTGTTGCAATCTTTGGTCTTAGTTTTGTATTGATTTTTGTTGTTTCCAGGTCCTGAGTATGGAGGAAGATAAGAACTGGTACAAAGCAGAACTTGATGGCAAAGAAGGATATATACCCAGCAACTACATTGAGCTGAAACCACTTCCGTAAGTAAACTCTGTCTTTCTCCCTTTCTCTCTTGGAAATCGAAGAACATTCCCATTGTTACAGGATACAACGTGTTACTTGATCCGATGTCATTTGAATGTTGTGCAGATGGCTGTTGGTCTTAATGTGCTGATGGTCAATAATGAAACTCGATTGAAGTTTTTGTATTTCTTTGGACTTTGCTTTCACTTTCTCCAATGTGCTGAGGCTTTTTCAGTTCAATGCATAATAGTGAATATTATTAATTTAAGTGGTTACTTCTACTAAACAACTACATGTTTCGACCAATTTGTGTTAAATAGATGTGCTTTGATTGAAAATCTTGCATTAACTATGGAACTCTTGTTATCGCCCCAGAGACCTGTACACAGGTTGCTTCTTGCATGGAACGTTTTCTCTCTCAGCTAGATTTTTGAAATGGCTCAACCATTGTGTGTTGATGATGTTGAATGGGGTTATCATGGCTTTGTTGGCTGCTGAAGTTGTCAGCGCTGAATGTGCCGTGAATTTCTGTCTGTGTATTTTGAACAGCCTGTGGTTTGTTGTATGTCAGGTGGTACATAAGTCGAATAAACCGCCAAGATGCAGAGAACATGTTGCTGGAGAAGAACGCACAGGGACAGTTCATGCAGAGGGACGGAGCGTTCCTCGTCCGACCGAGCGAGAGCACACCTGGGGAATTCTCACTCTCGGTCAAGTGCGTCTTACGGTCATGTGACAATTTCAGTAAAATCGAAACAGAAAAGTATGTCTACAGCTGATCATTTTCTGATGAATTTATGTAAGAGGGAGTCTTTGAGAACGTCACAATTCATGCCGATTGACTTTTGACGGTGTCTCAGGACAGTATCGCTTTTTTCTGCTTAGGTTTGCTGATCAGGTGCAGCACTTCAAAGTACTGCGCGACGGTGCTGGCAAGTACTTTCTTTGGGTCGTCAAATTCGACTCCTTAAATGACCTTGTCAAGTACCACAGAACGGCCTCCGTCAGCCGATCACAGACCATCTACTTGCAGGACATGATACGGGTTAATAGAAGATCCCATCTCTCCTATCTCTCACAATCGTCATTGTAATACAGTCAGTGTTCAGTCATTGTCATATTTGAGAAGCTGCTTGATTCAGGAATGTTGATTGGAATTGTCATTAACAGGGTTTGATTGTATGGTCAATATTCATTTCTTATGTTATGCCTCTGTCGGTGCCATGTGTGTATTTACTGTTAGTGTTTGTTCCAGTTGTTACCATGTATGGGATGTACGGTCCATTGAATGTGGCATTTAGCTGGGTTTGATTGGTGCCTGGAAGTGAATGCTGTGATGAATGGACCTGTGTCATTGAGCTTTTCTGTCAAATTCTGTTCTTCCAAGCAAAAACCTTCCTCTTCCTGATAAAAGTGGTGTTCTGAGTTGTTGTGATAGAAGCAATTTGCATTTTCAGCCGAAGGTGATCGCCAACTACGACTTCAAACCTGGAGACGCAGAAGAACTTGAGCTGAAGCGCGGAGACATCGTTTCCGTTCTCGACAAGAAGGATCCGAACTGGTGGATGGGAGAGATCATTCGAGGCAACCAAATATGCCGTGGACTCTTTCCTAAAACCTACGTTTCCGCTTACACGGATTAAGCAGCAGAATAACAAAACAACCACTTCATAACGATTGCCACAAGAAACTAATGCAGAGGGGAGGAATTGTGGCTTAACACACACACACACCCACACCCACCCACAAACACACACACAAACACACACTTTGAATAATTTTAAATATATATGTGTATGTACAGATGCATGTAGCAGGAGGAAGCCGCTCGAAACAACTAAAACGTTTCTTTTACCGTTTGATTTTAATTTCGCTTGGGAATATCGATAATATATGTAATCATGTGTAGACAAAATGACTGACTCTGGGTTTTGTAATTGCGTTTAGATGATTTTGGAGTCATTTCCTGATCGTATTTATAATTATAAGCAACTTTAAAGGCAAAAAGTTTTAGAATTTCTATCGTGTTGCTAGCAACAAATGGTTAAGTTTCACTGCAACCTGTGCAGAGAATATTTTCACTGTTTTTTGCAGGGAATTTGCTAAATTGTTAAATTGGCCTTAGATACTTGACTGTTTGATGCACATATTGGAGACTGCTTTGGATTTAGATTTGAGTTTATTGCTTAGTAATTGGTGCTTTAAAATTCCCCGTCAAAGACGTGTTGAGCGTGTGAGATGGTTCTGTCAGATTATTATTCAATTTGATTTGAAAGTGAACTTCATTTACTGACAATTATTCTTAATATTTGACAAAAGGAGGAATAATGGAATTTTCTTTGTACAATTGTTGTCCATGTAAATAGATGAACAGTTGTTGCTGTTGAAATTTGACCTTCTTTGCATGTGTAAGGTCTGTTTCCTGTAAAAATAAACTCAGCTCACTTGTGCTTTTAATCTTCAGTTGTCCTTTCGTGAATTCTTTAATTCCTTTGGCGAGGTTCCAATGGCGTCTCAATTGTCCGTGAAATTGGGTTCTTGTCGTATAAAACGTTCACTGGAGTCAGACCTCAGACCCTCAGTCAGTCCACGTTCTCATCTTGGTTGCTTTCTCTAGAGTTGTTGAGGTCCATGGCTCTGATATTTATTCAACCATATTTAATTGGCATTCAGGGACTGATTTTGAGGGGTTTTGTGTGACAAATGACAGGTATATTAAAAGAAGAGCATGGTCTAATTCAGTGGTTGAATTCTATGACTATTGAAGAATCTCATCACTTTTCATAGCAGTGATGAGTTTTCTAGGAAAACTTTTCTAGGGAAATCAATGGTTCTCTCCATATAAGAGTAGATTGTCTGCAACGGACCCAGGGCTTCAGCTGAAGACCTCCGATGTCGTTGTTTTAGGGAAATTGATCTTATCGCTTGTTCGTCTAATTCAGTTTGAGAGAAGGTCATACATGGTCTGACGCTTACATTGCTTGAACATAAACGCCTGTTCTGTGTACTTAAACCAGAAATCAAATTCATTTTCTTTGCACCAAGGTTTGTATAGAATTGAACGAAATGACAAACTAAATCATTACTTAGAGTACTGACTGTAATATTTGTAACTGATAAACTAGGCCTAGTTATTAATAGAATTTAAAACAGAATTAAATTAACAAGACAAGGCAGAGAAGAACCTTTTGTGTAAAAATTCTGAAGAACTGTTTTGTGTTTTTGTTTTTAGGACAGATGCCATCAGTTCAATTGTCCAAAAACAGCTGACATTAAAATGTCAATGCAGTAAGGAACTTCAGTAAGGCAGTAAGGAACAGCCTAAGGAACTTCTATAGCGCCATATTAGCAATGCACTTGGCATCAGTAGGAACATATAGTGGGGGTTTTGCTGCCCTATGAGACTCCTCCAGAAGCCAAAGAAGAACTCTGTAATCAACTTAAGCGCTTATGCCTCGACCATCCGCTGCCATTTGCCTGAGGTCTCGTGAGATTACAGTCTTTGGAACGAGGCACTTAGCACAAGGCGGTCTCACAGCAGCGACATCTCCCGGCTCTAACGACATGTTGCGTTGACCCGGATTAACAAGAGGAAACGGCCAAATGCGTAGATGCAATCCATCTGGAACAACGTACAGGTTTCTTCTATTTAGATGCTCATTGGTCAGCAGTTGTACAATGCCTGTATTCTGCCAATGGATGTCATTGACTATGTTATGATGTACTGCGCCTGAGATCGCTTTGTCTCTGTAGCTGCACGGATTTCAGGGGCGTAGCCAGGAATTTTATTTGTGGAGGGGGTAATGTGATTTGGGGGTGTAAATCTTTATAAACTTTAAAAATCTTAAAAAACATTAAAAATTAAAGGTAGACTGATTTGGAGGTTATTATATATATATATATATATATATATATATATATATATATATATATATATATATATATATATATAACCCCCGTCGCTACGCCCCTGGTGGATTTTCAATATTTATGTGGATTTACTGATAGACATAAATACAAGCGTGACTGTAATACAGTATATCTATTTGGCTCTGACATAATATTAGCATAAGGAGACGGCTATTAGCATGCAAGACACGTCCACACTGTGTGACGGCAGTGTCTTCTTCGTGTGTCTCTGTCAACGTTTTCTGTCCGAGTTCTGAGGGGTAGGGCGGGTGAGGGCCCTGAGGGGGCACGTGGGTGTATGTATGGGTTGTGTGTATGATCAGCTGTTACACGTCACGTGGGAAGTGAGCGACTGTCGTCTGCCTGTGACGTCAGCCGTACGTTGTAAAACTCAATCTTCGTTCCATTGACCATCGACCGAATGGCTTCCGTCGCCAAACACGTCATCGATAAGGTGTCCGTGTGCCTTGCCGGCGCCATCTGTTTGTCTGTCTGTCTACCTGTCTCTGTTCTTATGTTTGTCTTCCTTCCTCGCTCTTCGTACTCTTTTTCTCTAGCTGTGTGTATTAGAGAAATGCATTTGGTCTGTACGAAGTGCTGTTAGATTTTCCGGAGCTGTTTTCGTGCAATCTCTGCTTCGCTAATCTCATCTACATGGCAACGTCTTTCCTTAAGGTCAGGATTGCCTTCAAATTCATCCTACATATATAAATATATATATATATATATATATATATATATATATATATATATACAGACACACACACACTATATCACACACATTTTGCCTCTGCTCTGTTCTCTTATATATATATATATATATATATATATATATATATATATATATATATATATATATATATATATATATATATATATATATATATATATATATCCCTCACTCGCTCGATCCCTCTCTTTCTCTGCCTGTCGTATCCATTTGTCTGCCTTCCCTTCCTACTTGGAGTAGGCCATACGAAGGGAAAAGGCTGCTCTACTCTCAGCTTCACCTTTGAGCGCCGCTCGGCGGGACTGGGAGCGGGGGTCGGGGGGAGGGCGGGGTTGAAGAGGCTCAGAGGACTGTCCTTGGTCGGGTGAGTGGTCGATCTTGAGGCGACGGAGCGAGCGATCGCCGATGCATGAGAGGGATATTTGGAAGAGAACTGCTCAGTCTCAGTCTCCGATCGGAATAGAACGAAAACAAATGCACAAAATACAGAGACCCACTGAACGGAATAGAACGATGATGAGATGCTGAGCATTACAACTCCTGGGTAAATATCCCATCCATCCGACAACTAAAGTATAGGCCTAATAGACAACTGCAGACAGACCATGTAACATGGATCTCTCAATGTGTTATTTATCTACAACCTTGACCGCTACTGATTACGGACTATGGATTTTACCCAGATTGAGCTCTCGTTAATAAGCTGATGCACTACGCCAATCTGCTGGCAGAGCTATAGAAATCTCGCCTTACTTACTTAATTGGCCGTCGTCGAAGCCAGCCTTAGCCAGGTATCGTGTATTCGCTAGATGGCGCTGGAATCATTCTACTCGCCAGACGGCAAAGGCAGGCGACCGGAAGCGGCAAACAGGTTGTCTGCGTTAGGCCGTGTGTTGTCTGGCGGCTGATTGTCCTGCTTTCCAGGTCAAAGTAGGCAGGAGAACTACTTCTGAATTTGGAAATTCAGCCGATATTATGCGGATCGAACTGTACTGTCAGTCGATGTGCTGGTGCCATTGACTCAATGCCGTTAATGCTGTAGGCATGCAACTATCGTGTTAATTAACGTTGCTTGACTCTTTGACGTCTTTGTCAGTGAAATGGAACAACGCAGTGTGTTTGATCGTCCAACTGCATCGAGTGAAGACAGCCTGAATGCGTCCACTTTGCTTCTATCGACGTCGCCATCGCGACTTTCAAGGAAACGCAGATCGAGAACTCAGGTGCGGTGGGCAAAGCGCGTCTTCGTCACAACGGCCCTTCTCTTCTTGGGCGTTGGAGTCCTGCTGACCACCCTCGGCTTCGTCGGACTGGACCTGTCCCCGAAGCTACAACTGGCGCTGCGGATCCTTGGCCCCGTCTGTCTGACGGTCGACCTGGTCACGTGTCTCGTCTGCGCAACCGTCGTCCATCTGTGGAAGGAGGAGTGGCGGAGACGACGCCGAGCGACGGAACTGAGGAATCGGGTTCTTCTGCACGCCCTCACAATCGACTTCCTCACCGATTCATCACAACTGGATGCTCATCTCCAGAATCCAAAGATACGTCGAAATATCATCAGACAACTCAGGCGAAGAACCTCAGCCGACGTCTACAGGTTCATTCATCCACTCACCCGTTCAGTTATTCGTTTATCCAACCATATATCCACTCATCCAAATGAAAATGACAAGTCTATTAAGTCTATTAAGAAAAAATGGAGGAAATGAAGAAATTTAGACGAGACTTCCTCGTTCAGATACTTGCTCTCTTTCCCCTCATCCACTGAAAGCAAATAGGCCTAAGAAAAATATCCAATAGGTCACTAAATAAGTTATTTTGAGGAAAGAACGATTATGATGTAGGCCTATTGTTGTTCGTTGCCATCTAAAGCTAAAGTAAGTAATGCATCTGTGATGAAAATCCTTTCAGTGGCTTTCAAATGTCATAAATGTAAAGAGCATTTTGTGTTTAGGCACGTGGTCTTCGTTCGTAAAGCGATAAAATGCCAACAAAGCAATCATTAATGGTTATGACTAATGCTCATTAAGACACCTATCTCCATAATTTTATTATATATATATATATATATATATATATTGACCTTTTGGAGGTGCGTATTCTGGCTATACAAATAAAAAGGCTATATCTTTCTTAATTAATATATTACCCAGACCTAAATGATACATTTCGGATGCATGCATTTGTGTTTATGTGGATTCGCTTTAAACCTAGCCTTTGTATGCTGAAAACTTCACCCTCCATCACAGACAGGCATACACCCAAACACACACGCTCACATACAGTATACGTACTCGACTGAAAGGTATCTGCTTACAGTGGCCATGTTGATTCCGTCGAGTAATTACATCTTCATATTTATACGCCTTTTCTTAGTGTCGAGACTGCGCTATATAAATGATGTCGGTCATCTTTTGAAAGGGTTCTTTTCCTTCGATGCCGAAGAAAAAGCTTTCACGACTGACATTTTGATTTAGTTCTATCGCTCCTCCTCCTCCTCCTCCTCCTCCTCCTCCTCCTCCTCCTCCTCCTCATCTCTCCTCCTCATCCTCTTCTCCCATCTCTTCGTCTGCCATTTACGCAGAGAAACCCGATCGCCACGAAAGAAGACAAACATGTCGACGGTCATTAAGGAAACGCATTAGAGACAGTCGTCTACGCCACCAAACAGGCTTCACTCGTAATACATTAGCAGCAGCAGCAGCAGTAGTAGTAGTAGTAGCAGCAGCAGCAGCAAACAGCAGCAGTGGTAGTAGTAGTAGTAGTAGTAGTAGTAGTAGTAGTAGTAGTAGTAGTAGTAGTAGTAGCAGTAGTAGTAGTAGTTGTAGTAGTGGTAGTAGCAGTAGCAGTGGTAGTAGTAGTAGTAGTAGTAGCAGTAGTAGTAGTAGTAGTAGTAGTAGTAGTAGTAGTAGTAGTAGTAGTAGTAGTAGTAGTAGTAGTAGTAGTAGTAGTAGTAGTAGTAGTAGTAGTAGTAGTAGTAGCAGCAGCAGTTTTTGTTGTGATACAGTATAGTTTGAAAGATACAAGACATGCTCTTCCATTTGCATGGAAGTCAATTGCAATTTAAGCAAATTAAACGGACATTGAGTGAAATTGATGTCAACATTTGTTAATTCTCTTTCCAGTTCCACTCGGAGTAACTCGACGAAGTCCCTTCAGGACGCTGTCGCCGGATCCATTCGCCGCCGGTCGAACGTCTACAGCGTCGCCGTCAGCCGATCCAAGATCCCGAAGCAGGAGGAGGAGGAGGAGGAGGAGGCGGAAGGCAGAATGAGGCACCCGGAGACCTTCTCCGGCGGCGGCGGTGGCGGCGGGGCGAGGCTGCCCGTCGACCGGTCGCCGTCGTTGTCGTCGACCGTCCGTCTTCCTGGGATCCAGATCAGCAGAATCGATTCCTTCGACGTCGGCTGCGATGACCTTCCTTCGAAGAGGTCAGTTTGTCGCTCCGTTCTCGTCGAGAGCGAGATCTCGGGCGAGATTTATCGGATCTCGTGTTCCTCCGAGATCTCGCTGACAACGCGCAGCAGTCGCGCCTCCAGCTACAGTGGATCTCGCGTCTGGGATTCAGAATGGGACGCAGACGTGTCCATAGGGAGCAGGGAAGACTCACAGACGAGTGTTGGCCTCCGACAGGACTGGGCAGGAGGTCCCGCCGACCTCTACCGCCAGCAGGCGTTCCTGTCGCCGACTGGGCCTCGGAGGACCCCGACCGTCGTGTCCTTCCACGTTGACCCGTCCGCCCCTCGCCGTCACTCGAGCCCAACGGGGTGCCTCAAGTGTAACGACTGCCGGTCAGACACCATCTACTCTAAGCAGAATCTTCTTACGGTACTTAAGCACAAGTATCCGGCGAGCGTTCCAAGAAAGTATTCGTTCGACCAACCGAGGATTCAACCGACGCAGGCGCTTTCTGTATTCGGCGGCGGCGGCGGGGCGGGGGAGCTGGAAAGCCGATGGAAGAGCCGGACACCGCCAGCCGTTCCAAGGCCTCCTGCGCTTCAGCGAAGGCAAAGAAGTGGAAAGAGTTAGCAGGCAGTTCGTCAAAGTCCGGGAGAAATCAGTCACCCGGAACGCCGGATGCGCTCCGCTGCACTCGACTGATTCTGACGGCAGACCATCACACGGATGACTCTGAGATCGAACGCAGAGTGAATCGTCTCCTGTACGAAATCGAACACAGTGTCACAGACAGCGTCGACGAATCGAAGATCAGATCACAGGATTTCGAACCAATCCACGCAAAGATCAGCATTCACACTCAAACGTCTTAGGCCGGCGCTCGATTCTTTGGAGGACTCAGGGGGAGGGGAGGGGAGATTTCTCTCTCTCTCTCTCTCTCTCTCTCTCTCTCTCTCTCTCTCTCTCCTCTCTCAGTCCCCTGTGAAGGTCGAAAACTTTGTGGTGGGAGTTGCCAGACGCCCCGACCCCTCTGCGTTTTTAAAACCACATTGATCGTAAGATATGTGAACAAGACAATTGATAAAAACTCGTTTTCAAGATGCTATTTACTCAGTTTTGGATGTCGGATACTATGGAGAATTGTTTGGACGAAAAGACAGTTAACCTTTTAAAGGGGGAATTAAATTTTTAAAAGACTGGGACAAGAATTTATGAAGACATGCTAGAAATTCCGGCTATTTTTCTCAAGGTGTGCGGGGTGTAGGCCTAGGTAAAGGGCAGAAATTGTCTAAGTCAGACGGGGGTGTATTTCTGTTGCATGGATCGTTCGACAATGACGTTGGCTGACCTTGTAATCTTCTTAAGCATTTAGCATTTAACCACTTGGTTGTTTGTTGCAAATTTGATGTATAAATATGATTTTTCTCTTAAACTTTCGATTGATCTGCAGCAGCCCCGTTTGCCTATTCTCGATTGCTATGTATAGGACACATTTAAATTTTAACAATTCTTGTGCTTTCGAAAGACGATAAACAGAATAGACGCCCTTAATTTTCCCTCTCCTTAGTCTCCTATGAGGATATGAGCTCAAATATTGTTACCTGGCCAAACGCATTGCACTATAATAATCCAAACACTATCTGATTAGTTGACTCCATAGAATAAGGATAAGGAATATATATTGTCACGAAGGGGCTATACCAATGAATTATTACTTACTAGTCTATTATTATAATTCATTGGGCTATACAGTATACAGTATATATAATTATTCTATGGTTGACTCGGCTGACCTCCCGATACCAGCTTACGCTGATGAAACGAAATCCTGCTTCCAAAGTCAGTACTTCGACTCCAATGCCAGGAGCACCTCTCAGTAGAAATAAAAGAGGTGCTATACAAATTCCACATTACATTACATTAGTCAGACTGTGTGTGTGTGTGTGTGTGTGTGTGTGTGTGTGTGTGTGTGTGTGCCAGGATGCTATTGTATTACTATGACTGTCATAGCAATTCTACAAAGATTGGCAGTAGATTTTGCAGCTGATTTTAAATTTTGTAGCTTATTCATCTATGAATTGGGTTGCGAACCCTATGAGGTGTCCGCGAATTCATATACTCTATAGTAAGTTCTGGCAGCTGGAGACGCTCTTCAGCCGTCCGGAAGTCACTTATTCTCAAAATTTAGAATTCAATGGCCGCCATCTTTGCGTTGACTAATAATAACCTCGTGATGGTTTGTTATCGTAAAATTCACAGGTACAACGACAACAGCAACAGAGGCAGCGACAACGGCGACAGCCACACACGTCGAAACAGCAGTGCAAAGAGCGTTTATTGGCGTTGTTCGATCGGTCTGATTCGTTGAATTGAGTGCCGTTTGATGGTTTGTTGCAAAATCCACAGATACAACGACAACAGCAGCAGAGCGCCTGTGTTTACGTCGCCCCCTCCCTCCGCCAGACCGCCACCTCCTTCGAGTGGTTCAGAGGGCGTTATTTGTCCCTATAATTAAGTAATTATCTCAGTCATCGCATTCATATTGTAGCGCCTTTCCTTTTTACTTACCAGTATAACTGTCTTGTAATTAGACTGATTAACTTGGTAATTACTTGAACGGATTGTCGAAGATGAAAGGGATAACATAAAATAGTTGTATAGCCGGTCATCTGGCCCCAGCACCCCTCTATAGCTTATATCTCCGCAGATCCGAGCACTATAGCTCTATAGAAGCAGATATGATCACTAAACGTCTACCGAATATATCTCCGCTGATCTGCCCCCCCCCGGCCGCTGATCGGATCACTAAACATCTATATCAAATTGAGATTAGCCGCATCAGCGGAGCAGCTCAGCGGATTATTATTACCCACAAAACAGGACAAAATACGGCGGATATTATTTTGTTTTTAGCTGACAGAGTTGAATATTTGGATCAATTTCTTTCTACTGACATGAAGAAAAATCAGACAGGAAAAACCTTTACCATATCTCGCCAGCAGTATGTTTCCGAAGATGTGATTGCCGAAGGCAGGTTATCATGCTTATATTCTATATTTTAGTATACTATTTCTTATTTAAGTAATAATTCTGGACAATCTGAAATAACGTTCATCAATATAGAACATTGGATAGCTATTACAAGTCTTTCAGCCCAAGACAGAGAGCGATCTTTTGCTAAATTTCTAATTGTTTCTGGGTTAACTAGTTAGTTCACTACTTGTGTCAGAGTGAAGCAATGATCAGACAGTAAAAATCGCAACAGTTGTTTCAGTAGATAAACAGCCTTCGATTGTTAAGTGTCCAGTTTGTTTATAGTGGTGAAAGTCTTGAGATTACCAGTAAGTTTCAATAAAAATGTACCAGTATTTATCTCAATATCACAAAATATCATTTGGTACCTATTTTTATAGTTACACTGTCTGCTTGCTTCTACACAGCCTAGCTTTAGGTTAGGCTTAGCATTAATTTAGGTTAACCTAGGTTTTGCTTATAAATCTGGAAAAATGTTGCCATTACAAAGTTCCAGGCCATCATTTACAGATTCTATTCTTTTGAAGTGTATTTTGTGAAAATGTAAAAGTTGCTTTTTTTCTTTGTTTTCTCGCTGAAGGTGGATTTGCTGTTGTATTTCTTGTTAAAAATGCAAAGACAAAGCAGCGATGCGCTCTTAAGCGGGTGCTTGTCAACAATGACTGTGATCTTGCAGTCTGCAAAAGGGAAATTCAGATTACAGTGAGTTACTTCTGTTACAATTTACTATTATGACTGCCTGATTGCATTTCATTTCTCCTTCTCTTCTTAATTTGAAAAGTGCATGTGTGTGTGTGGGGGGGGACATTTTCCAATGGAATGGAAATTAGTAAAGTGGTGACTGTTTGTATCTTTTTTTCTGATGGTTGAAGATTACTTGTTTGAATGTGATCTCAGTTATGGTGTAGTCATCTGAATTAGTTGTTTTGTTCTTGGCTGTTTAGTGACCATAGACGAGGTGCTTGATCCTCTCTGTGGCACTAGAGTCCTTCTATGTGGCTCACTGCATCTTTTCATTCAGCATAATCCCAGTTTCTTCATATGTGTTTCTTAGAACCAGTGTGTTGCTACTTGTAAATGTTGTTTCCTTTTTTGCAGGGTTGTCTCTCCGGCCACAAAAACCTTGTCCGGTACATCGATTCAAACATATCGTCGATATCACCAACAAATAATGATTCTGTGTTTGAAGTTCTACTTCTATTACAGTATTATAAAGGTTACTGAGTTCAATCAAATACGTGATTTGTATGATTTCCGTGGTTTTAATACTTAGATATCGAATGACTATTATTGTTTCACTTCATACACTAATGTAAAGCTTTGGCTGATGAGTTGTGTACTGTGATTTTGAGCAGAGTTTGAAATATAGAAGACCAAGTGCATGCTGTTTCAAATCAGAAGATATTTGATGTGTGTATGTACACCTTAGTAAAGAACTAATGTTGTAGGTTTTTATTTCTTATAAGTTTTAACCAGTTTTAACTTTTAGCAGCAAGATTAATTTGATGGATTTTCGACATCTTGCTGAACATTCTGCAGAGACTGCTTCTTCAACTGGTGTCGCTGTTTTCTGTGCTGAGGCACTTTGATGTCACCATCAGCCCCACTTGTTCAGTTGTGTGTTAATAATGGCTGCTATTGGTTCCATTTTTTTACTTAGACGGTCCTTTTAAAGCGTTTTTAGTCGGTTTCTATGTGTTTATAATTGCTGCTAGATTCCGTTATGGGTCAAATGAATGAGCGAATAGGAACGGGGTTCACGGAAAAAGAAGTGCTCCATATATTCTGTGACGTCTGTGAAGGAGTTTCAAGACTTCATCACTGCAAAACGCCAATCATACATCGAGATTTGAAGGTAGAGAAATTTAACCTTTGTGCTGAAATTTAGCAATCATTTAATTTCATCTTTTGTACACTTAACTGTATGTGTAAAATGGCTAGCTATCCTGTGTTTCTTACTTTATGGTTATCACTTCTAAAATTCAATATTATTATATCTTTCTGATAAGCTGTTTTATTCTTTTGTGTTTAATGTGTTTGTTAAAAATTTAGGTTGAAAATATCCTAATGGATGAAGAAGGAAATTATGTCATCTGTGATTTTGGGAGTGCTACAGCAAAGAGCCTTGACCCCCAAAAAAGTGGCATTTCAAAAGTTGAAGAAGAACTGCAAAGGTAGAACTATCAATTTTTGCATAATGTTTACTCTTTATCTTCTAAAATTTTAATTCAGTTCTTTTCAAAATGGGGAAGCTGGCATTTGTTTTCTAAAGGAATTACTTGTATCCTATAATTTGGTTTATGAAAAAGACCTCAACACGATGACAAAGGCCAGAGAATAATTTGCAAACAATTGACTAAATGACTGCTACAAGAGCTCTACATTCATCAATCTGATGGTAAATTATTGTTAGAATGTATAAAGTAAGAAATAATTTCCATTTAATGATAATTATTTTGGGCATTGATCGTTTTGTGTTGTCAGATATACAACACTGTCATACAGGGCTCCTGAGATGGTTGACCTCTACGGCAACAAAATCATCTCAACAAAATCCGATATTTGGGTAATTTTAACAGTCAAACACGATTTATATAAATGATTAATTTTTTGACTGATTTTATCGCATGCTGTTTGACTTCTTACTGACTTGCTTGTTGTTGCATCATGGGAGATGTTTGTTGAAAGTGATGTTCTAATGAAGTCCTCCTGTGTTGTTTTTCAGGCTCTTGGTTGTCTCTTGTACAAAGTGTGTTTCTTTTCTCTGCCCTTTGGCGAAAGCATTCTTGCCATTCAGAGCGGTAAATTCAACATTCCAGAAAACTGCCGATACTCGACACAGCTTGTGACTTTAATTCGTGAGTGTGTTCTTTGTTATGCATCACAGTAATTGCATTTCTGTTTGTGGAAATGGAATCATTATGAATATTAAAAATTAATTTCTTAAATGTAATAGGTGTATATTTTTATTTTGCTTAATTTGATTTTTATTTGCATTTCTTCAAAGGTGTTGCATGTTGCCTTCAAAATAAAAAACCTGTTGAAAGAAGTAACAAAGGAATTCTAAATCCTTGTGAAATTCTTGTCATTGGGACATCAGACTGAGAACCAGAGACCATAGAATAGATGATGACATTTGTTTGCCTTTATTTTCACCATTCTTTTGAGGAACAAAGGGTGTTGTAACATTTATGGGAAACTATGATATTTGGGAAATGTTATCTGATAAAGGTTATCTGTATTTCTCTAAATTTATGCTCCCCGAAATTTGACTGACCAAAATTGAAACCCAGGCTGTGCCCGCCCATTGCTGTTTAGTCAAGTGTCTTTTCCACTGTTATGCTACATTTTGTTTGTGGGAATGTTCTCTGGTAGAAAATAATTAAATTCTAAGAGGAGAGTGGTAACAGGCTGCATTTAAATCTATTTGCAGGGTTTCTGTTGACTGTGGACCCTGATGAAAGGCCTGATATCTTCCAGGTTTCTCATGTGGCATTTCAACTTGCTGGAAAGACATGTCCAGTCGAGAATATTCATGCAAGTGGTGGTTTTCAATATAAAAATACAGCAACATCTGCATTGCCTATAAGTTATCCCAGGGAGAAAACAGGAAAATCTATGTTTTTGGGCTTTAAAATGTGAGAAAATTGTGAATAACTTAGGAATTTTGTCATCTCTTGGATTCCCTGAGCCATTGTCAGTGAGCCATTTTGGATGTGCTTCTTGAGTAAACTCTAAAAATAAAATTTGTGCGTTAGGCATTTTGCTGTAAAAGAGCTTTTATTAGTAATATTTGCATTTGTGACTTGTTTTTTGATTTGATTTTGTCTTTAGAAAACACCAATTGTCGACATAAATAATCTTGGAAATCCAGTCAGAAATGAGTCTTCAGCTCATTTGAGAGCTGTGCCTCAGGCTTCCAGGTTGACGTGCTATGTGAAATTATAACATGAAATATGTGAATGGCTTTTTAGAATGTTTGATTGGCTGTTGCTTGGCTTAACACGGTACTATTATCTGTAGAAGTCATTTGACTGGAGAACAACTTTTGGAATGTAACTAATGAATTTGTGTTGTCATTATATGCAGTGAATTCAAGCATTGTGCTTCTATTGGAACGAAGGTGTTTGTTTGATTGTCTCATTGTGATTGCTTTTAGAAATACACCAAAGGTGATTGCTGAAGCCACATCGGTTGTTCCTCGTGAGCGGCCAAAGAGCAAAGGTCTTCCTTTCGGAGCAGAGGTCGGTCTTCCCATCCAGACGAGCGTAACTCCTCGCCAGCGTCCGGCCGCTGGAGCGTCTTCCGTGCGACCAGCTACTCCATCCGGTTGGTTCTCTTTTGTTGTTTAAAACGGCTCGGTTTTTTTCTTGGTAGGCAGATTTTGTGTTGCAAAATAGACTGATAGTGAAGATCATGAAAGGGATTGCCCTTTCTTTTGCCCTTTCTTTTGTGGCTTTTGTCTTGATATGGAAATGACCTCGTTTTTTTTTGCTTTTAGACAGGAATCCTGATCACAGTGTATCTTCCAGGCAACTGGCTTTTCCTTCAACATTTGGCAGTACAGTCAATGATTCTTTCCATTCTGGAACTGCTGGTGTGGCACCTGGAAAACCCCCACCCCATCCTCCTCCTTTTGCTCCATCCGTCGATCCTAATTTAGGCTCCTTTCAGGTAGCAGATTCTCGCCTTCTGGCAGGTCAGCCACTTTCTTGGGCCTCTCAGGCGTCAAACTATGAACAGTTTGTGCAATGTCATGATCACCGGACTCAGGTGAATGCAATGCAGTTGAATGACCCTGGAAGGATGAATCCTTCTGCCGTGCCTTTTCCATCCCCAGTTCATCCGCCAGCATCTGGAGGTGTTGCTGATCAGCAGCCGATGGTCCATGATCACTGTCCCAGTCTTCAGAACTTCCAGACGAATCAGATTCTCAGAGTGGATGGAAAACCCGTGCACCATTCCATGTTTCAATCCATTCCATCTCATCCGCTTCCAACAGAAATTAACAGATTTCCTGGGCACGTGCAGGAGAAGTACTCGAGTACTGATGAGCCCTTTCACCCCAGTAGACTTTACGCATTGTCAACTCAAGGTCATCATAAGGTGAAGGTCATTTGTTAACTGGATGCAAAGCAGTGTTCATTTTTTGTACTTTAGTCGTATAAAGTTTCTGAAAATGTAAAGACAAATAAAACTGAGATGGCCATTGTGCAAACTAGATATTGATTTTAATTTCAGATTCAATAGTAAGTTATTCATAAGTTTGATAGAATAGTGTTGTTGTCAGTTGTGATGTTCACAGAGTAATGACCATCACTTATGGTAGATGGATAATTGCCTCCAGTTGCAGCAGCTCCCTTGCATCTGCTTCTATAAGATCACAGAATTTAACGCCAGGGCCACAAGGTTACAGATTTCAAACAACTTATTAACTGGATATGCATTACTTTTATATATTGTATATACATATATATATATATATATATATATATATTGTATATATATATGTATATATATACCGACACTGTTATTATATATATGCTTGGTTATATATATATATATATATATATATTTGTCCAACTGGTGTTTTGTTTTGTCGTAGTTGGATAGCAATCACTCGAATCAGTCTCCATCTTCTCGGTCGCAGTTTTCTCATCGTAGAAATGCGAGTGACACGTCGCTTGCTTCCCTTTCACTCGAGCCGAACCGACCGAGTGCCTTCAAGTGAAATGACATTTCAAATAAATCCTACTCTTAAGTGTAGCTAAAAATAGATGTTGTATTTCGTCCACAGCAGACACAAAGTGATGTCTCTGGCTTCACCAAAGCCAAACCTACAGAGGACTTCTTTCTGTTATTATGAAGTTTTCATTATCAGGTCATTTTCATTTGATTCCCTGCATTTGAAAGAAAGTGGAGATTATTTATTAAACCAGATGGTGAAATGGATGATGAACTCTTTTCCTTACTTTCTTTATTACAGGATTTATTCGGGTGCTTGCTTGAACGGAGATCAGTTGTCCGTGAGGTCACCTAAGGGGTTAGTTCTGACTTCTGATGTAACCACTTTAGTCGTTAGTCTTCAGTTCTCTGTCTAACCGACTGACTTTGGTGACTGCTTTTCCATTCTACCATATTTTTTGCTGTTATTCTGAATTTTCTGATCTTCAAAGTAAATAATGCGTAGAAATTTTTATCCAGCCTGAAAGTGAGAGCTTTCGTGATCTTACTGATTAATTTTCTCTGTTATTAAATCCACTTTAGTGATATTTTTTACTCTAAGTTATCTTGAAGAATTGTGTGAACTGTCATGCTCAAGTTTCCAGTTATAGCAAACTTATAGATGTTATTATGTAATGTAATGTGCCTTTGTTCCTGACATTAGGTACTGTGGTGCATAACAAATAATCATTTTATTATAATAACAATATCATTATTGTTATTAGTCATAGTTATTATAGTAATAGTTGTAGTAGTATTAGTTGTTGTTTAGATATTTGGTTATGCAGTTTGTTATAAGTGGTGTTATGCTTTAGTTTTGTCCAAAAAGTTCTGCCACTTAAAGTTTCTAAAAAATTGTACATGTTTCACTTTACTTATGACGTAAGATATGACTGATGTGGTGTTGACCCCCACCACCCCACCCACCCTTGGCACTCATCAAGTGCTTTTGAGTGACTCTATGGGAGTCCATTTGTGATGCAATTATTCAAATGTTCTGTGTTTATTTAGTTTCTGTTGTGTTTTGACAAATTCATTTTTCTAGAATTGTTTTGGTGCATTCCAGCATCACTTGTCATGTTACTTGTATGACACGTGATGCTGTCGATTGAAAATTGCCATAAATTAAGTCTGTGTCTCTGTGTCTCTCTCTCTGTCTTGAGCAGCTCTCCGTTGCGTCCGTCGTCTGCTGAGCCCGTGAGTTGGAATCCATTCTGTGAGGATCGGTTTGTAGAGCTGCAGTCGGAGGATTCTATGTTTGGAAGAGAATTTGACCAACTGCAGAGAGGATCAGCTGGCAGTGAGTGGAACAATAATTCAGTGATTCAGTGACTCTGTATTGCCTCTGCTCTGCTGTTTATGCAGTTGAGTGTCTGTGTAGTGATGTTGTTTGTTTGATGGCTGTATTTCATTTACTGACTGTAACATGCATGTGAATATAGCATAGAATACAGAATAGAAATTCTATCTGTCTTAGTCAGCAGTAGTCAACATTGTTACACTGCAGATGCTGTTGCTCGAGAGATAACTTGACTTAAAAGTCTGTTTATTTTCCAGGAGTTTTATAATTTCTATTAGTTTCAACTGTCCTTTTGATGTCAACTACTTGAGCAATTCATTGGCATTGTGCCCTTTACTTTGTCTTTATGAAACTCTCAATTTGTTTTCTCTGTTCATCTTTTTTCCTATCAATTAAATTTAAATAGTAATTATGTTTCATGTGTTTAGATCTTTCTGCTTTGAAAAGTCAAGAGGATCTTGTGATGTCATCAAACAGCTTCTTGAACCCTTTTGCCGTGTTTACTTTTGAGAAAACCAACAGTGCCTCAGCAATGCAGACTCCTGTCTCAGGCTCAGACATGGTTGGACAAGATATCGTGGCACTTCATTTGCCTCGTGATGGACGCTCGAGCGACGGAACTGGGCAAGGTGTCAGTCGGGCTGTTCATGGAGAGGAGACCTGTACAGCAACAGATACAAGCGGCACCTGGAAAAATCCACTTCCTCCCACCCAATCAGGAAATGCACCAGAGGTCAGACTCGTCACCCCTCAAGTCCCAGTGACAGTCGTGCCACGCTCACAGTCTCCAGACGACGTTTTCAGCACTGCGCCTTTCCGTAGACATCAACAGAAGCACCGAGCAGTGCAGAGGCAGGTCCATGGTCCAATGAAGGCGGTCATTCCTGTCGATCAGAAACAAAAGTCAGAGCAACTATTGGCAACAAATGTGATTAAGACAACAGACAGTGTGCAACCGTTGTCTCAAGTGCATTCTGTCGATGTCAGACCTCTTCCTTTGGCTGTTGAATCACAATCTTTGGCTTCGGGAGTGGACCCTAGAATGAAGTTAGCAGTGAAGCCAACGGATTCCAAGTGGAAATCGCAGTCTATTGCTGTTGGAAATACCAAAGCATTGGACGATGTGCAGCGACATCCAGGAGCTCGATTTGCAGTCGAGTCTACAGACAACATCGCAGATTCAGTCGAGAATTACGAAGAACTTTTGAATGAAGGAGAAGTTGTTAAGAAATATGGAGTCGATAAAGACACAGAGGCCCTCAACAAAAGTACACATAAGAAATCGACATCGTTGACCTATGAACCAAATTCTGGAATCCTGAAGCCAAGCAAGGGTCAGAGGAAGCAGAACGCTGGTCATCCATCGTCACAGTTCTCTAATTTCGGTTTCCATGAGGACGGTTTGGAAGCTTCGTCGTCTTGTGAGATTATGAAGACTGGACATAAACCGGTAAATTTGCAGATTCCTGCCGAGGGCCAAATTCCACGACTAGTTCAGGATTCGGGCTTCTCTTCCGAAGGCAGCCATACATTGCCAAGAGCTGGAAACAAGAAGTTCCATCGTGTTCCCGGATCGGCAAGCATGGAACCAGTTGGATGCAAAATAAAGAGCACTCTGGTCTAATGTGCATGTGGGTCTTTTACACACTCTGTAATTGCTGTCCATTGTTATCTCTTAAATATAAAATGTGATTGGACCTTCGATTTCTTGTTATAGAGCATCGCATATCATATGCTGTATTGTTACGGTGTCTTTATTTGCGGTGAATGTTGGAGGTGTTCGGGTTAAAATTATGCGTTTATAATTGACATTTCTCAATTCTGTTCTGTTAAAAGTGTAATGTTTCGATTATTTGTAAGTAAATATTTATTTTAAGACTAGAATTTGCAATTGACTGTCCATGAATCGCCTTAGATTAGTTGGATGAAGTCTTCAGTTGATATGTATAGGGTCGGTGGGTGGGTAGGTGGGTGGGTGGGTGCACTTGGGATTTCTCCCCAATTGGCTTTGGGTTAGATGCCTGCTGTGACCTTAATGTAGGGGCCTTTGGGGTGGAAACTTCTAAGCATGGGGACCAACTGGGAGGACCTGTGTAGTTGCTTAGAATGAGTGCGCTAAAGTATGGGGCCAGGCATTTAATAGGGGCACGGGCCCCTCTGACGTTAGGTCTTCTCCCTTAGCAAATGATGTAAATGGGACATTTACCAACGGAACCGAAGCTAAGAATGATCTACAATTGATGTCCTGCGTTTCTTTTGAGATTCTTTTTGTCTCTTCTTCAGTGTGACCGTTCCATTTGACTGCAACAGGAGCATTATCCAATGAAGTTCACGGCAACGAAGATTTCATTCTCGTTAGTAGTTGCAATAATTATTAATCTGTTGGAGTTGCACGTGTATTCGCTAGGAGGCGCTAAAGTGTTCAGTTGCGTGTGTATTCGCTAGGTGGAGCCTAGGTGTTTAGTTCCATGTGCATTCGCTAGGGGAGCCACAAAATTAGTTACCAGTGCATTCGCTAGTTGTTTAGTTCAATGTCCATTCGCTAGGCGGCGCCGAAGTGTTTAGTTTCACGTGTATTCGCTAGGTAGCGCCTTAGGGTTTAGTTCCACGAGCATTCCCTAGGTGGTGTTTCGTTGCATGTGCATTCGCTAGTGGGCGCCAAAGTGCTTAGTTCCGTGTGCATTCGCTAGGGGAGCCACAAAATTAGTTACCAGTGCATTCGCTAGGAGGTGCCTAAGTGCCAATGCGTTTAGTTCAGGGGTCGGGGAACTTTTTTACCCATTACCCCAAAATATAATTATCTACGCTGCAGGTTTTAAAGAGAGGCCATCACATATTTTTTAACGCCAAAGGGTTCTTTTACAGTTAGGCTACACGATAATAAGTATGTGCATAAACTTTAATATAAAGTTGAGCAGAATATAATATAATGCAATAAACTAAATTAATATTCTCATTTTGAAACAAAAGGATTTATTTGAAATATTTTCACATCAGTTTTTTTAAAAGATGATGTTGTTTCATTTATGATACAATAACATCAGTTTCCATTGTCTCCTCGGTGCAATTTTGAAGGCCTTTGCAGCTGTGGACTTCCAAAAGCACGACAGGTCTGTTCGGTTTTCCAGTTGAATGCGTGCTTCATTACTGGATCGAAGTTCGAAAAGTGCCTCTTTTCTGCTCTAGCATAATATCAGCAATCTTCACAACCTTCCAAATACAAAGCCGACTTTCAAAAGGCAACTGTCTTATTTTGTTCTGCCTTTTGTTTCCAATACTGAGGCTTCAGCCCGAATCCTGAAATCTTTTCTTTAGCCGAAATGATATTAACGTTTTTGCCTTGCAGTTCTTTGTTCGATGTATTCAGTACTATTCACATAGACCTACTCAAACATATCCACTAAATATGCAAGGCGTGCAACCCACGACGAGTTTCTGAATTTTTCTGCGAAAACATGCTTTTGATCGACCACAAAATGTGAAGTTGAGTTTTGAGAGCCCACGCTCGGTTCTGAACATTTCCACGTGAAAGCCCCCTTCCTTCAGTATGAGCATAGAAAAAACTGAAAATCGGATTGCGTCCATTACCCCCCTAAAAATTTCATATTACCCCATTTGGCTTAATTTACCCCGATTCCCCGACCACTGGTTTAGTTGCATGTGCATGCGAATACGTTCCAATAGACGGCGAACAGCAGCGATAGGACGACGACGGACAGGGCGGTCCACTTGATCGGCGCCGACGAACGACCCTTCTGTTTGGGGCGACGGAGGACAACCAGACCCACGGCTAGACCGGCGGCTGCCCCCGTCAGATGCGCCACGTAACTAACAGGTGGTTCCGCTGATCGGTCGACCTCTGACCTCTGATCCCAGAGACTGAACCCTACGTCAGCGATTGCTTAAATCAACAACAATGTCAACATCATCATCAGCAGCAGCAGCATCATTTACTTATAAGAGTCCGATATTGGAGTCGACCGTCCTAATGTCTGTTTCCCTTCTATTTGTTTCTATCCCCCAACCACACTCCAACCCCTTGCGCTTCCAGACACTGACCTCGTGGCGATGATAGGCATTACCATTTGGCGCTGTATGATTGCATGCAGCGCTTTCATTATAGCTGCGGATAGAAGGCTGGAGGGAAGGAAGAATGCGGATGGGAATAATAATCTTATTTTGACCTCAGTGGAAGAATTCCAGAGGAGAAACTCCGATACTTACTTGCTTATCGAATTATGGGATCGGATGTCTGAGTCGAAAGCACATATGGGATGAAAGGGAAAATCGCATTGCGTCCTAAGAGCTCACCGATCGTACAGACAGCTGCCAGCTTCAATACTCCCAACTCCATTTCCGTATAATTCTGTAAGAACAAAAGCATCAACTGAATGCCCAGCGCTTCTCCTCCCCCTCTCTCTCTCCTCCACTCCCTTTTTTCCTTGCGACTTCCCCTCCTCCTCCTCCACCCACTCACACTCGTTTGCATATCTTGGTCGTCGAACTGACAGCAGCCATTCCAACCACACGACAACTTCAATATAAATGATCGAACGTCGTCGAAATTGAATTTTCTTCGCTTTTGTCGACAGAAAGCGGAAGAAATATAACGGAGGAATTTCATTCAGCCCCTCCCCCTAACCCAACAGGAAGCGCCGTCGATTACAGCGATCAGAGGAGCGAAGAAATGCTTTTATATTTTATCAATGCTTAGAAGACCAATATCACAAAACGTATCACGCGACTTTTGACGATTCGAAAAATATTAGTGGCAGCACCTTTTACTTCACTAGATATGAAATATAATGAACGGCTTTTGCGTACGAGGAAGATGTTGGCAAAGTGGGAGGCCATGAGCGAATAAATGGCCGACGACGCTCCGATGAGAAACGATCGACTGTCGAAGACAGAGGTCGCCAGAGAACCTTCACAAAATGTCAACTCTCTGCGTTACAATTAGGCCTACTACTAAAGCACTAAAACTAGCAAACAGCAACATAACCGGCATTTACCGTAGACACACATAGGCCCAATGGGACGGATACGTCCACTGCAACGATCGCTAGAATACTGTGTTAGCGTGTCCTGAGACTTGAGGAGACGCAGGTGGGATCGGCCCCCCACCCCCCAACTGGGGTCCACCCCCCAACTGGGGTCCACCCCCCAACTGGGGGCCTTTTGTCGTGAGATGGAGTGGGGTTCATATTCATGAGTTGCTATAGCGTCGTCAATATTGCTTCAGAGAGTTCAGGATTTGAATCTAATATCAACCGAAATTCTGTAGCAGCTGGGGTCCCCCCTCCGAATGCTTACCGTGCGCAAATGATGATGCCTACGAAGACCAACACATGTGGGCGCAACAGGGTGGGCCATGGCCCACCCAATATTTAGGCCCAATGGGCCGCAATGTGTTTGGCCCACTCAATTTCAATTGGCAAATTACAATGTTTTGTGGAACTAATAACCCCAAATCCCCAATATATTGGCATAATATTGCCAAATATATAAGAGAGATGTCACAGATATGGAAGACCATTCAGAATTATTATATTTATATAACCATGCAACTGTTTTTCAATGATCGATTGATCGTAACGGCAAGAATTTCTCGCTGCGCTGTCTTGACTCTGAAATATTGGCCATGTTGGCCCACCCAATATTTGGCTTGTGGCGCCCTCCATGGTTTTAATTCGTTTCATCACTCTTCTGAATTTTTGCATATCTATAGCCTACTGTAGCACCAGTCCTTGCTTTGTCCAATTTCAAACAGGGTATCAATTTTATAATATTTTTGTGGTCTATAAAACCTGTAATACAAGAAACCAGCTCTCTTAAGCGCCATCTTATCTCTCGATTGATTTTTTAGGCATATGACAGAGAATAGATTTCTGAAAGACTTTGTATAGTGTCGTTTCAAATGGCTCATTATTTTTCGTGGCATTTCGAAAGCTCTAGAAAAAAATGAGACAGAATATATTGACAATTCTAGTACTGTTTGACGCAGCAAAGATGGGGACACAAGAATATGTGTTTTTAATTCGTTTCATCACTCTTCTGAATTTTTGGATATCTATAGGCTACTGTAGCACTAGTCCTTGCATTGTCCAATTTCAAACAGGCCATGTTGGCCCACCCAATATTTGGCTTGTGGCGCCCTCCATGGACCAATATGTCCGCGTCGTGTGAAGTCACTCTCCCGGTTAGAAAGACCTGCTTATATAGCGCCAAGAGATTTCATTCGATGCATTTGTCGAAGGCAGTGATTAACCTGTTACCTGCCAGAACACCTGTCGTGTAAATGGCGAAGATCCTCGTGCTGCCGTGGGTCATTTCCAGGGCAACTCCTGCCAACAGCTGTACCACCATGTTGAACAACAGATGTCCCCAACTAGAAACGAAGAAGCCATTTAACTCAAATGAGAACATTCCAACTCATAATCTGAACGGAAATCAAATTTTAAAGCGAAAATCACACGCGATGACGTCATCTATTAACGATGACGTCATCTATTAACGATGACGTCATCTATTAACGATGACGTCATCTATTAACGATGACGTCATCTATTAACGATGACGTAGGCGCGAGGGTCGAACAAGGTGCTTGACTGTGGATGATCTGCGATGGTTGTTACCTTCGGCATAATCGTGACAATGTCAACCGATGCTAGTGCTAGACATGCAGATGGACCGCGTGGATAGGAGCGGTGTCTTTCGAATCCCGATTCTTTCGTCCACTCAATCGAAGCCACGATGCGATGGATCGATAGACAGTCAGATGACATCAAAATATTTTCACCCTCCCCCTCCCCTCCACCCCACGCCCACCCCCACCTCCACCTCCACCACCCACTGCTACGTGTCCGGGAATTTATCTAAGTCCTGATTCAGATGGGTTCAAGATGCACAGTACACCTCCGCCATCAAAAATCAATTCCATAAAATAGAAGATATTCTTCACCACATTCCCTTGTTCAACCTCCCTCCTTCCCTCCTTCCCTGTCTCCCCTCGACTGACCGATCGAGGATTGCGTGCTGTTGGTCAGTTCGACCCAGAGGCGGCGCCAGGTCATCAAATTCGTCCCTAATATACAGGAAGAAGGCTTTCCCTCATGGCTCATTCACTCTCAGAATCCCTCCATCGCCCTCTCCCCTCCCAGGATGACCCACGCCTTCCACCCACCCACCCACCCACCCACCCACCCACCCACATCCCTTCGAGTAATCTTTGTCGATGTTGCCTCTGTCGATTTTGAATCCAGGAGGTTCGAGTATACTTACTCCTTTTGTGCTAAAACAAACTGAAGGTCACAGCTTCAAGAGTTATATTCTGAGATGTATTTCGGAATATTTGCTTTTCGAATGAGTTTCCTTTGCCTTGCGTGGACGAACACATAGGCGAAGAATCTCCAGAACTCGTGACGTCTGTCCGGTCGGAAGACGAACCAACTTCCGGCGGTCGTCACCAGGGGGCCGGTGACGTCACTCGGCGCAGAATTCGTCGAAATCACGAAATACAAGAAGAAGGAGATCTACAGGAATAAGTGCAAGACTCACTTCGAAATAAGTGCGAGAGAGAGAGATGATTGAATCTACATCTATCTACACATATATAAGCTCCTTAATTAAGACTGGAGGGAGCTTATCTACATCGACCTGTCATGGCAACTGTTGCCTCCTCCTCCTCCTCCTCCTCCTCCTCCTCCCTCCGCCATCCTCATGAAGACTGCACAGCGTTCCGTTGCATTCAGATTTATGTAGCGCCATACTTTTCAATAATTCATTTTCTCACCTCGACTGCTGTGATGAGCGGAATAAACACCGGGAGCGAGAAACTCGAAGGCGACGAAGAGGAGGAAGAGGGAGGAAGAAGAAGAAGAAGAAGATGAGGAGGAGGGGAGCGGGTTGGACGTTGAGTGTCGAAGTGTTCTGCCGGATGAGTCGATGTCTTCCATCTGAATGCAGACGCCATTCGACCCCCTATCCACGACCACTTCTGGCGCCAACAGACGCAAAACAACCGACCACCTGTGCACGAAAGATGGCGCCATCAGGTGCTGCCACCTGTCGACTGTCCTCTGTACTAACAGCCTGTGCAGGTAGACAGTCTGTCGCCACATAGGCGTTCATGATAACGGCGACGACTACTATGATGATGATGACGACGACTACTATAATGATGATATTGAAACTCAATATTTCAAATGGTTGAAATGTCATGCGTTCTCCCCAGTTTCACGTCCTCGCCAACATCACCATCATAATCGCTGTGATTTTCATTAAAATCCTCATTTCTATCGTTTTATCATAATGTCGCCATCTCCATTGGTTAACTATTCCTATTATCATCGTCTGTCAGCAGCAGCAGCAGCTTCTCTGCCTCACATAAAGTGAATAATTAAAACGAAAGAGTGGCAGCATTTAGACTCCTCTCCTCCTCCTCCTCCTCCTCCTCCTCCTCCTACTACTACTACTACTACTACTACTACTACTACTACTACCAGTCCAAAATCTTCCCCAATGCTCCAGTGTTAAGTATGTTCATCGGCCACCCATCCACCCCTCCCACCTCTCCACTCCTACCCCAGTCCCAGCGCTTCTTCGTTCCTCCGAGTAACCCATCTAGAGTAATCACGTGACCTGATTTGAGCTGTGAAAGCAATTCTCTACAGGCGCTACATAATTTAGACTTAGGCGCATGCGCGGTAAACGCTGGACAGAGAAAACTGCACGGCTTGTGGAACTGCGTCACCTTGCTCATCTGTTATTTATGAAGCGCATATAATATATATATATATATATATATATATATATATATATATATATATATATATATATATATATATATATATATATATAGGCAGTATTCGACTTTCACCGAAACTGACGGATCACAACAAATGCTGCGTTGATTACAGTGGCTGAGTGTAGCAATAGCAGAGACCGTCCATCGCCCCTAAAAAGTCTAAACCTGCGAAGTAAATGCAGAATCAGGCGACTTCTATTTTGGCTTAAGTCTATGCTCGGCTGGTTCCTGTCTCTTGCCCATTACCCTAATGACTACGTTCGTTACCTCGGTTAAGCGCTCGGCTTCTATAGCGCCGTTAACGGAGAGGGAGAGACAGAGACAGAGAGCGGAAGGAGAGAAAGCGGGGACTTTATCAGCGACAATATCGATGGAAAGACGAAAGACAGAATTCGACCGTCAATAGTCGAATGGCGTCGAAATAGAGACAAAGACAAAGACACAGACACAGAGGGACCTAGGCCAGGATGCGTCCATTTGCATGCCACGATCACCTCCCTCCTCCTCCTCCTCCTCCTCTTCCACCTTCTCTGCCTGAACGAGGCTCCAGGAAACCAGACTTCCTTATTTTCATTTTTACAACTACTGTTGTTGCTACTACTGCTACAAGTTGTCTACAACAACTACTGCTACTACTATCATCTGAGTTGCTTTAATTGAAGTTGTCTTGTAGGCAATCGTCTTTAGAAAGTCTCGGCCATAAGAGTTGTCGAGTCTTATTTCCCGGCGACTGACAAGAGTCTCTCGATAGGATCTTGTATTGTTGCGCCTCTTGAGTGAAGCGGCTCTCGGCGGATGGATACAACGGGAAATACTTGCGTCATAAAGTAGGTCCATCAATAAAACCCATAAATCGTTGTTATCTTTCGAGAAGAAACTGGAAAAGCCATTGAAAGAAAGAAGAAAGCACACATCCACAGGATTCAAGCGAAGCCCAGAAGCGATGACGTCATAGGAAATATAAGGACAGGTTTATCGGGAGGAGCCCATGTATCCCATCTGTCTGTCTGTCTGTCTGTCTGTCTGTCTCTCTCTCTCTTAATATAAGAATATAAGAATATAAGAATAAATAAGAATATATATATATATATATATTCATCTATGTGTTTTCTTGCTTCTATTCATAATATTAACTTTCATATTTTTGTATGAACAATCCTCCATTACATGCACGCGTTAGCCCAAACTTCGTGGTGGAATTGCTGTATTTACTATTCATCTGCTGCTGCTGCTGCTGCTGCTGCTGCTGTTTTATTCTACACCTTCCCCATCCTCGCTATCTTTTCTCGTGAAAAATTCAGACGACTGGAACCCACTTGTTCTCGACTCTTTCTGTAACAAACGAACGCCGCCATTTTATTTTGGGCCGACGAATAGGTCATAGATATCGTAAAGAGATGTAATCCATGGAGGGAGGATGGGGGGAGAACAGGGAGATTGGGAGAGGATGGAGATGGTGAGGAGAGGCGTTGAGTTCGTTTGCATCAGTATGCAAATGAGATGAGACGTCATTTTGAAAGGTCGAAGGGTCAGAGATCAATTATTATAGAAGGAGATTATCGTTATTTTTAGTCTGTTTTTGACGAACGTATTTCTGTCATTGCAATAGCAGCAACATTACGCAGATCCATTCACCTCCCTCCCCTCTCCTTCTCCATTAAACTATTTGCTCCAGTTTTATCAATCATTCGGTCGATCAGTGGTCATTCCTTCCACCGTCAATACTTACCTTCATTGTCATCCTCCTTCGTTAATCGTCACTTTACCTGATTTTGCGGCCATGTTGTTGAGCGTCGTCCGTTGAGTCCTTCCGGTCCATTGTCAGCACTTCCGGTGTCTTTCATTCGCATCCAGACCGTTGATTACGGTGACGTCGTCGTCGCTAGGTGGCGCCAGGTGAGACCGGAGGATGGGATGAGGAGGAGGCGGTCGCTGTGCTGGGACTGTTTCGGCATCTGGCCAAGCGAGACCCAGCGTCATTCACAACGGACAACGGAAACCTGTTTGTCTCGCGCGCCTTCAATCGATCATCTCTCTCTCTCTCTCTCTCTCTCTCTCTCTCTCTCTCTCTCTCTCTCTCTCTCTCTCTCTCTCTCTCTCTCTCTCTCTTTCTCTCTCTCTCTCTCTCTCTCTCTCTCTCTCTCTCTCTCTCTCTCTCTCTCTCTCTCTCTCTCTCTCTCTCTCTCTCTCTCTCCGAATCTCTCTCTCTCTCCGAATCTCTCTCTCTCTCCGAAACTCTCTCTCTCCGAATCTCTCTCTCTCCGAATCTCTCTCCGAAGGTTACGTGATGGAACCCGATGTTTGTGTTTTGTTGTTTTCTTCCTCTGATGTCTAATCTCTCTCACTTTTTCCCCAGAGCGTAGCTTCCTCCTCCTTCTTCCTCCTTCTATTCATCGTTGTCAGGGGCAACCACTCCTAAATTGACACTAACAGGTAAAACCGTCCATTGCCATAATAATTGCCTTCTGTTTTGCGTTCGTTCGTTGATTGGCCGAAGCTTTTTATTCACTCATTGATATCTGCGTGAAACTCCGTGGCGTCTGTTTAGTGTATTTAGGTCTATCTCCAAATGAGATTTCTGATATTTAAAAATATAGAGATAAGATAAAGGAGATTATCAGATACTGAAATAACCGGCGGTTAATCAAAGGGATAGCGGGCGATTGCTTCTTTGATGTCGCCGCCATCCTTTGAGTGGAAAAAGGGCGGATGAGGATGCGTCTCGGATATGAATAAGAGTAAACAAGTGTCTGAAATTCTGAAAAATAAAAGAAAATGATAAACAGAAATCTCTTTTGAAGTCTTTTCTGAATTCTAAAATATTTCCAGAATAAAACTCTTCGTCACCCTAAGAACAGACGGGGTATTATAAATTATGTATATATAAGTCTTTTTTGGCGGAGTAAAATTACGAAAAACAGAGACAATTGGGTGAACACGCCATCATAAGGCTCGATCTACTGAAGTTATGAGAGTTTACCTCCTACCCTTACACATTTGTCATTTGCCAAGGCTGACCCCTTCGGTGGGGTATATCCACTTATAACGACTCTTGTAAAAATTCAATACTATCATTGGAATATCTGATGAATATCCCTCATCTTACCCACGACATCGTCGTCGTCTCTTTCTACCATTGTTATATGGATTCTATGTTGATTCGAGAAGCGCCGGGAGACAGAGAGACAGACGGACAGACAGACAGACAGACAGACAGAGAAAGGCAGACAGACAGACATACAGACAGACAGAGACAGACGACTCCAATCGATATATTAGCGATATTAACACAAGAGCAGGTCATAGAAATCGATTCTGGTTGAGTATCCAATGAAAACAACCACAGTGCCTCTCTTTGGAATGCTTATATGTTTATATCCATGGCCTGACTCTATAGACTCTATACTAATTGGCGTTGATGCCATCGGCTGATAAAGAGACAGACACAAGGGGAAAGATTAAGAGGCGAATGTTGAATGCGCTTCTAATTATGCTGCATAATTACATTATTGAAAAATAATTAATTACAGACAATAAACGTAGCCTACAGGTGGCAGAGCGGTAAAATGAGTAGCCATGGCAACACTGCGAAGGTAACCATAAAACAGAGGATCAGCACTGGGCCCCAAGAGGCCACACGAGTCACGTGAGCCCAAGAGTTGCCTTTTTTTAACCTTCATTGAAGATTTTTATTAAAAATATGTTCACGGTTTAGCGAATCTCAGGAGTATGGACACATTGGGTGAAACGGGCTTCTATATCAGGAAATATAATCTGTGGAGCCCTACTTGGTTAAGTTTTGAGAGTTCAAAATCGTAAGAAAATATGCGAAACACCCTGAAGAATTCTTTAATTATTTGTTACACAGAATACTCGCTAGAGCGCACTAGCTAACTGCTCCGTTGGAAATTCATGTAAAAAGTCACCTAATGAAGTGTACTCTCCTCGTCTTGATTCTTCTTTGAAAAAACTACACACAAAGCAGACTATAAGTTCAAAATGTCTCAACATCGATGGATGATTTGAGTGCATTTTCGGATCTGATATAATTATTTTACGGCCTAGTTAGGCAAGATTAAGAAGTGAAAACTTAAACTCCATTGGTAAATAATTTAAACAAATAGTCGATGCTAAGTTTGTAAAAGATAAATTATAATTATGTGCCACGAATCTAATTGCCATAATTATTCTCCTATAAACAAATGAAGATTACGATCGATTAAATACAAGAACTTGGAATAATTATTTAATTAGGAGCTAGATAAATGCGCCGAGCATAGGAAGATGGCGGCGGTCGGTGTAACTAAGGTTTCGTGCGCCTTTTAAAAGGCAGTTTCTCTGTTTTGCTGACTTTTTTCAGGATTTTTCATCGATCTTCGATGATTAACGTCCATTCGAATCTTTCGAAAGATAGAAATCGACGACAGAGGATCGAAAACAGTGGATCTGGAATTCGTCTAAGCTGTTGTAGATGTGTGTAGCAATATATTTCCTATGATTTGTATGATGTAATGTCATTTAGATATGCCTTTCAGCGGTCAATGCATCTATACAGATATGACAGGCTTGCGGAATTAGAAATTAAACCAATATTGTGTCTGTATTATTATATATAATGTAGTTTGATTGCTTCTATAGCGCTACGGATGGCGGGTGATGACAGTAAGAGGTAACGTGGAATAGTCGATTACTGGTCGCGTTGCTTTGATTATATTTTGCGGTGATATATTTTAATCACAGCTGTGCTAGATTGATCAGGTAGATTTAAGTTTCAGTGATAGATCTGTTTGTTGTTGTTGCTGTTGTCTAGATTTATTCTTGGCGACTGCCATCCTGTCGACTGATTTTTGATTGAATTTGGACGAATTTTAAATTTGAATTTTAATGCAGAATCTGTCGTCAGTCATCATTGCTTCAGAATGTTCTTTGCATTGATATGCTTCAAAACTCATGGCTGTTGTGAGCTTAAATCGTCAAATATACCTTGATGACTCATGCTTGGATAAATCTTTTGCTCTTCGTCCACTACCTGGAAAGGAGGACGATCAGATGCCAGTCGACTGTTGTGACCCTTGTACCAGGTTGGACATTTTGGGCGACAGCGGTGGCGGCAGCAGCAGCGGCAGTGGAGGCAGAGTGGACAGAAAGCCCCAAACAACGCCAGAAGTCTTGCATCAGCTTTTCCTGAAAGCAACTGCTGTGGAAAGTTGTTTAGCAGTGAAACACAGCACGAACACAAACCTGGAGACCGGTGGATCTGGTTCAGCAGTCGGTTATGAGCCGAACGGGGGTCCATCGGGAGGAGGGTCGTGTCTCAAGTGGGGCGAAGGTCTCGACAGTCTGCTCCGAGACAGTGATGGTGTTCGTCTTTTCAAGGAGTTTTTGAACCAGGAGCAGGACTTGAGCAGTGTTGATTTTTGGTTCGCCTGCAGTGGACTAAAGATGATTGGTCCGGCTGATTTGGAAAAGATCATCGGACTCAGTAAACTCGTCTACAAGAAATACATAAGAGGAGAAACCCTCCGCCTCAAATCGGATGTTAAACGGCGTATTGTGGATCGGATGAAGAAGGGTTCAGTTGACCAGACAATCTTTGATGAAGCACAAGCAGAGATTGAACTTTCAATGCGGAACAGCTTGTATCCGCTGTTTCTTAAATCAGATCTTTACTTACAATATGTTCAGAATGGTCAGGAGAGTCCAAAACAGAGCAACAGCTTCAGTGGCTGTGAACAGTTCAGCTACCAGACACCAGGTGATGTGCACAACCTGCCAACACTTCATGAAGACAAGGAGCTTGCTTCAAAAGACCTCAGACGTTCATCTGCATCGTCAATGCTGCTGACATCATCATCACTGCTGGCCACGAGAAAGTCCAGAGAGGGTTTTCCAGCCCAGTTCTATGGGTGAGTTTGAAAGAGTTAGTGAGGTTTGCCAGACTTCTTTTGAACAGTTGGGAAATCTATTTATTTTCGATACATTTAGCATTTTATTGGATGTCACATGGTGATTGTCTGTTGAATGAGTGAATAGAGAAACCTAAGTTTGTCTGTTTGTTTACTCTCTTTATATTTTAACGATTTCTGTCTTTCTGGAATGTATTACTGTCATTGACACTTGATGCCTCTGCTCTTGTTTGTCGCTCTTACAGTGCCAGTGTCTCTGGCTTTCAGTTACATTCTGTGTTTCATTGTAAGTTGACATGGGCTGTTGAGAGGTGACAGTCTTTTGTGATAGAAAGCAGCTGTATTTCAGAACTTAATTAAGGTGATCTTTGATGTGGCTATTCTGAAGCATTGCCTCTGATAGTGGCTTAATTCTGACAGACCAATCATCATCAACAACTGATGTGTGAGTTTTGTAAATTATATAAATCAGTAATAGAGATTTTCTTTTAAAGTGGTAAACTGCATTAGATGCAGTTGAACCAGAGATCACCTTTAAGCTTGTTTTATGTTAATGTTAGTTTGTTGTTAATTATTTATGAGATCAGACTTTGATGTTGCCCTAGTATTTGTGACAGAGACAGACCTGCCTCATTCTGTCTTCTGATTGCTCCCTTTGTGTTCTTTTCTCTGGGAAATCCCATGTCCCTTGAGTTCTGGTAGACTTTCTCTTGTTATAGGAGCAATGAGTGCCAGATATTTCATAGTTACTTACTGTAGGCGGTGTTGAATAGTGCTAAAGTAAGAAGACTCACAATGGGTGAGTTTGTAGTAAGATGTCTAGTGGAGCAAAATTGATCTCTGGCAATGGGACATATGTTGAAAGTTCAGTGCACTGACTGCTGGTTAACCTTCTGTCTGGGTGTATGTACTCAATGACCTTTTGATGCTCGGTAGGTCAGTCTTTGTCCTGTTCTTTTATGACTGTGCTGTTCTTACTTACCAGAAACCACAGCACACTGATAATGAAGTCTGTTGCATATGGATTTCCATCCTGGTTTTTGTTTATGCCAAATGCCTATTGTTTGCTGGTGAAGGCATTTGCAAGGCAGCTGTGTAAGAAGTACTTACTATTACACTCAAAGGCTAGCATTTGACCGGTCCAATTGTTACACTTTGGTTCACCTTCCTCTGACAGTAGATGTATTCAGTGGATGCTGATGTCTAAGTGTAGACATTGTCATTGCCTCTGTGATGATGATGATGATGATGATAATAATAACAATAATAACAATACTAACAATAAATAATAATAAATAATAATAAATAATAATGATAAATAATGTGATTTAGAGTGGTTTAGGAGGCTGAGTACGTGCCTGTGTGAAGACCACTGTAGTAACTCTCCGCATTCAATAACCTAGTTTTCCGATTTGAATGATTTATGTTTCAACTGATCATGAAACTGTTCTCTTTGTCCACAGCCTTTGCACTCAACACATTTTTCTTTCTTGGACCCACCCTCTGCTAAAACAATATATTAATAGGATTTCACTGTATGTGGCTGGTTAGAGCGTTTTACAACTCATTTTAATGAATTTGTAAAGATTCAACATAGATTCAACAACATTTCTGAATTCAATATGTCAATGTCAATATGTCAACTAATAATATTTAAAGTCAGGCTTAGCGGCGCTTCACAATACACTTATAGATCTTAAATAAGTGTGTCTTTAATAATAACAAAGCGAATCAGGCTTCGTTTCTTTAATAACAAGTTCCATAAAATTGGATTCCCACAATAAATTTGGCCGTCTTTGTGAAGGAATAAGGTGGACCCGAAGCTGAAAATGTTAGCATGATCCTATGGAGAAGTTCGGTTAAATAGCCGGGCAAGTATGGTCGTATGAGTACGCCGAAAAGTCATCCAACATCGTTTGTAGGTGATTTAGCTCTGTAACACGTAACCAGTGGAGCTTGTCTTTTAGCAAGGGGTGCCTCACCCCCATCGTGTGAATACCACTTCAGAATCATCTGCAGGCGGTTCAAGGCCGAGGAGAATACTGTTACAGTAATCTACCGAGTAAGAACGAACGATCGGACGAGTCAAATAACCTAATTGATTGTACGAGTAACATTCCCGATGTGCGTATTAAACGTAAGCGCTTACACCAAGAAGGCGCACTTCATTGGCCGGAATCAGCCTTTTGGAACGGTGCATGACTGATCAAATGCCTCCTCCTGGGGTCACGATCCACAGAAACTCCGTCTTGCTGGGGTTCAAGGCCACGGTTGGCTTCAGTCCAATGATTGATCTTGGTTATTCTCTTCCATGTCAGCAGGAAGGCATGAGGAATGTATCTGAACATCATCGGCGTAGGAGTGCGCCGCCAAAAAAGACCTTTTTCTCCTTGTCAGCGACATGGACCAGAAGCGGTCCGATTACTGACCCCTCTGCGCCACTGTGGACCGGTTGAGGAACAACATTTCAATTCCAGCTAACTGATTAGGTAGTTCGGAGCCAGGAAAGAACATCACCCTTGATTCCGTGGGTGAGTTCGAGGCGTGGATGATTATTTCATGTGGTGTGGTAAACAGAGAAGGACACCTGCCCATTCGATATTGCATCAACGATTTTGTAGATTCAAGAATGGCCGTCTCTGTAGAGTGACCCTTTTAATGTTCCTTCGGCACCCGTTCTTCAGCAGGTATTCGACCATATGCGTAGCACCTTAGACAAGAACGGGAGGTTAGATACTGGGCGGTAGTTAGTAACATCCTTCTTGAGTCGCGGATGGACTATCGCGTGCTTCCATGATGACGGGAAATTATATGGTCACATGTGTTCTAAGTGAATTCTTTGATTGAATTGTTTGACTGATTAAGCTTAGCGTTCTGTGAATTTTGTGCTTTTCTCTTTATGGGAGTTTTGTTTTTTTGCATATAATTAAACTTGGAAGATCTTAAGATGTTCCAGAAGGTATTTTCAGCCTTAATTTTTGTTCCAAAGAGTTGCACCTGCGTGTGTCACTTGTATCTACACTTCAAAGACTTCATTTGTATTTGCTTAAATAGTCTTTTGTTTACATTGATTCCAACCGCTCTACAAAGCTTATCTTTGCTCTTTGCTGTGATGAGACGATTTCTGTTCTCTTGTGCTGTTTTGCTAAACTTTTATTAGCAATGCCATTATCTAATTATTTTGAATGGTTTTCAGTAATTTAGTTGAGTTTTTTTTGCCTATTTTAGATGATTTAAAATTGTTTTTTGAGCATTGACTATTTTGCAGCTGCAACTGAATTTTCTATAGCACCATTTTAATTGTTTTTTGTATAGTTTGATACTAGAAATAGTTGTGATCCTTGTTTGCATAACTGTGTTTTTATCTGTCTTTTTTTCTTGATTCCTCATGGAAACAAATTTTGTTGATGATTAGAATCTAAGCTTTGATCTGCCTGTGTCTGCTTCTGGGTCAGGCCCTTTGGACTAGTCAGCTGCCTCCTAGTGATTGTGAAAAACTTTGGTTATGGGCCTCCAGCCCCCATTGGTGGTTTAAAATTTTGTTCTGGGTAAATTCTATATCTGCAGTGGAGCATGGTCTGGTTCTTAGTGGGACCTTTGTGGCTGATGGGTCAGTCCTTTGGCATCAGGCAATACATGCTGGATTATTTTGATGAGACTCTTGTTTAGTTAATTCATTAGATCAGAGGACGTTGTTTCTAAGTAATATGTTGTTAATTGTTGAGTTTTCCAGTTGTTATGTTGAGTGTTTTTGTGTTTCTGTGTGTGTGTGTGTGTCTGTGTGTAGGAGATGCGCCTATCCGAGTGCTTCCCGGCAGACAAACCCTTATCACATCTCGTATGCTCCAGTTTCTGCACAGGACAGTGAACTGCAGAGCTTATCCAGCGACGCTCAGACGGATGATGCAATGTCACACACAGAGTCTGGAAGTCTGTAAGTGCGCTGGAAGGCACTGTGCCTGTGTCTCAGTATGCATAAGCGTTGTTTAAACTTTGTCAGATCTTATCTCAGTCAAGTATTGCTTATCATGGAGTCATTGCTGCTGTTGTTTATCATTGAAAATTCACTCAGCAGAATACTGCTGCATTGTAGGGTCTGAAGTCAGTATTCAGATCAACTTGTACTCAATTTATATCCAAGTACATTAGGGTCTGTTTGTGATCTGCTTAAGTTCATTACAACCGTTTGGTCAAAAAGTACCCGAAAGGTACTGATGAATGAAGGATGATTAAGGAATCCATGTACTTAGAATACCTGAGAAGTGTTTGTAGGTACTGAACAGTACTAATAACAGTTCACACAGGAGTGTAAACAAGAGCACTTTTATTGATTAAGTGCAGATTTGGAGGATTGAGGATTGTCTTTTCATTTGCAGAATGTTACTTTTTTGAGTTCTGAAGCAATAATAAGATGTCTTTCTGTAGAACTTCCAAGGATCCAATTGGTGTTTGATTAGAAGAGCATCTTTCTTACATCATAGCCTATCATAGACACTGATGCCTGTTAAAGCCTTCTCTGTGCTATAAATGATGTGATGACAGTTTATTTGAAGCTTTTGGCTTTTAGCTGGATTGCAGTGACAGTCCCTTGACAGAGCATGCCAATTATAAAAGTCCGTTTCTCTGTCTCTGTCGATTCCTTTGGATGTCTGCGGTGAATGTTGTTTGACTGTTGTTCATTTACCAGGAAGTTGCTTCTCAGTTTTCTGTGCTGACCATTGCTGTGTGTGTGTGTGTGTGTGTGCGTTATTTGCTCCGTTGTTCTTCTTCTGAGTTCTTGCGTCCATTCGTTTTGTTTGCGTCGGAAAGTGAACAGTATTCTGCGTTTGACACGGCGCTCGGTGGGGTGGGGTGGGGTGCGGTGGGGTGGAGAGGAGGGTGGGGTGTGGTTTCGTCGGCGTTTTTGTTAGCTGTGAAGCCGCTGCCGTAATAGAAAACAATTTTGTCTCTATGTAAACAAGAATGTTCGCAAGTGGATCGCTTTGAAGTGGTGCCGCCCGAGCAGACGCACACGAACAGACGGACGTACGAACAGACGGACAGATAGCTAGTTGCTGCCGACGTTTAGCATGAAGCTGTGTGTGTGTGAGAGAGAGAGAGAGAGAGAGAGAGAGAGAGAGAGAGAGAGAGAGAGAGAGAGAGAGAGAGAGAAGCACTGAGGTTATGACAGCAAAGGAGAGGAACTGGCGGGTGTTTTGCGAGAAGAGATATTTCTTGAGGAGAGTTAACTATTTGAGGAGGGAGAGAGGGAGAGGAAGATAAGGAGACAGAATTGACTTTGGATTTTGGTTTTAACTTTTGTTCAAAACCGAAAACGAAAAAGTTTAAAGTAGGGTTTAATCTAGGCCGTTTCCGTGGGAAAATTGCCCCTTTTTTCCCCGGAAATTTTAAATTCCAGGAAATTTTGGCATACTACATCAACTAACAGCACCCCCCTCTAGATGACTTCCCCCGGCCTTGTCAGTTCCCCCCTGGAGTCCAGGGTCTAGATTAGAAACTGGTTTAAAGTGAAAAGCTGTTGACTGTGTTATATGTCAACCATGAAAACACTGTTTAAAAGCAACATAAAATGGGTGAATGGCCACTAAGGGGAAAGAGTCCACTGGCTTCTCTCTGCTTCAGTGTGAAGTCACTGGTAATGCCCCCCATAATCCTCAAGATTTTAACCTGTGCTTTACTATCTTTGTTTTTATACATAAATACCTTTCAATTTCTGTTTTTTTACATTAGACTTTTGTATAAAAAACAGCATTTTCACTGAAGGCTGGAGCAACAGAGACAGGAGTGATAAGATTTGGGTGGAATTAAGAAATTCCGATTGATGTTAAAGGCAGCAGAGCTGTTTGAGGCGCTATAGAAGCAGCGTAAGGTGGTCTGTGATAGTGATTAAGGTGGGAACAGCCGCAGGGTTGTTTGCTAATGATATTCTTTTGGTGTAGTAACCTAATATGAGCATTTTAGACGCCTATATTGAACAATTCAATTTGAAATTTCCATTGCTTATATATATGCCTTTCAATAGTAATTACTGGTAGTTTAATAAATGATTACAACAGAATCCATTCACAGTATTACTTTTTACAGATGTTAATCCTGTAATGTTAGATATAAATAGCACCTGGAGTAGCTAAGGTATACTGCATTGTAAATATTGCTTAGGTTACATACTGTTTGTTAATAAATTGTGGTTAAATCATGAATATTTATGAGGCATGATAGATTTCGATGAAGCATAATCTTTAATTTGAGATATTGAATTTGTTGTTTTATTGTTATTTGACTCTGTTGAATGAATTGCAACGAATGTCAGAGACCATCAGAGCTACAAGAACAAGAGCGTCGTTCGTAAGCAGATGAAGGCGATGCGCAGCTACGCTCAGACGAACCACGAGACAGACGTCCAATTCATGCAGCAGTTTGTTGTTCCGGTGAGTCAGTCACTGCTCTTGACAGTTAACCACTGTAGCAGTTGATTGCATGAATGACGTATAGAGTTGAATTTCTGTAGATACCAGAGATGACCGATATAGGCGCTCTAACTCTGTATTGATTCTGTTGTTATGACTTAAGAATTGACGCAAAGAGAGAAGTTAAGACAGAATTTTAGGAAGAGATGCAATGTGTTATTGAATGCTTAAGACTTAAGGACTTCAAGTTGTGTTTGAGATGACGGACTTAGGAGAAAAACCTTCTTCTGACAACTGACAAACTGGCTGTCTAGTTTAGAGTTTTCATTTCCTGTGACTGACGAGTTTTGAATCACTTTCACTTTCTGTCTTCTGCATGATGTGATTTTTGTTTTAATTAGCGTACAGAGCTTGTGCCGGTCGACTCGACCCTTGCACAGAACGATCCGGTGCGTTTTGCTGGTCGTCTGATGGAGAGGCTGCTGGTGGTGAAGAGAGACTCCGATCAGATGGAGTCCATGAAGAACTCTCTCAGGAGCATTGATGTCGGTCGACTTTCCATTAATCCAACTTTTAAATTCTTACTTTGAGAGAGGAAGAGTGTGTAATGGTTTTATGTAGGACAGTGGGGTGAATGTTACCCATTCACTTTACATTAGTAAGACTGACTCCGTAGGACATTGAGACATCTCAGTTGCAATCGGTGATTTCCCTTATTGCCTTTTGATTTTTATATTCAGTTTTCTTTTTAAAGAAGAAACTCCTGGTCTTTGTTATGCCTTGCTTTGCCTGTGAGTGCAATGTTTTCCGTTGATTGTTGGTTTTGATCTGATTGACTGAGGAGCTCGGCAGACAGTCAATGTGTTGCTGAGTGGTTGTTTGGCTTTGACTTCCACTTGCACCAAGAACTGTTGCACGTGACCAGAAGAAGGAGAAGAAGACGGTGGTGGTGGTGTGAATCCTTCGAGTGCTTCTCTCATCTCAGTGCAGAATTGATTTCGTTGGACTCTTGGCGGTCGGTGGAGGTGTCCGGCCGTCGTTTGGGGTGGGGTGGGGGTGGGGTAGGGGGTGTTTGCTTAGGGTCTTTGATGGATCAAAGGACCCGGCCGCCGGTCGGCCAATCAATGTGCTTTGATGTGTGTTGTCATTAGTATGAAGATGATGCGATTACATGTTTGATCTTCCTCAGAGTCTTTGCCTCTGATTTGACCACAGATTAATTATTAGTGCCATGTGGTGGGATCATCATAACCTCCTCCTCCTTCTCCCTTTCCCCTTGTACTGCCTCTTCGGTCATGGTCTCACATAGAACATAAGCAGCAGATGTTGATTGTTGTCCCTTGTGTTAGATGCAGTGACAATGAGACTGTTCTCTGGGGTTAATTATTGTCATTTAAGTCTGTCTCCAATATGCTTTTGTTTTTGGCAAAGGTCTCGAATTACTCTGCATTTTAGAAGCCATTATTTTCCATTTGATTGACTTCTCAGAGGCTGCAGATACTGTGAAGCCTGTGTAAGGTCATAAATGAAAGGGCTGATAATTGTTGAGTGATATTAGAGGGGTTGGCTTAAGCAGGAGCTGAATGTATTGAATTACTTGTCAGTGGATCATGAGAGTTTAACTGTTGACTTATTTTTCTCGTTTGAAAAGAATTTCTTGCAGCTAATTAATGTTGCTTTCAGAGTGATTCGGTTAATGTGAAATAGCCTCAGATTCTGTAGATCGTGTATTAACATAGAGTTATTAGTATGTTAATCATTGATATATATATATATTGAGTTAATGATAGTGAAGGATTCTGAGTTTCTATGATGCTAAGATGAACATGACATTTAGACTTTGATATTAATTTGTCAGAGAATTGTGTGTAATGTAACGTAAGCCATTTGGTGTTACTTGTAGGATTCTGACGTAGATGAGTTGCCACTGAGTCTACAGATGAGACATGGTCACTACAGACCTCACTGCAGTTCCTATGACAACGGTCACAGCTTCTCTTTGGCATCCATGTTGCTTGCTTCGACCATTGGCAACAGTGACCTCGAAGACAACGCTCAGAGTATCCTTGACGACCACGTCTCTCACGTCTGGAACTCCTCGGGGGCAACGCCGAGCCGTTCTCCCGGATTCCGAACCCCGGATCGTCCCCGACACGATCCAATGAGACAGCCACCGGCGGCGCTGAACAGGGACTGTTGCGGGCGATCCTTCGCACCGATTGCAGCGCACGGTCGCACGAATCACAAGGACGGAAGGCTTCTGCCGGGCGACGCTGCCCCCGTTCAGACCGGTCATCGCTCTGTGCAACAGCGGCAACACCACCACCACCACCACCAGCCAAAGGAGTCGCACGGCTGGCCGCACCTGGCGTCCGATTCAGACGCTCACCTTGTGGCAAAGCACCATTCACCCGTTCTCAGTCGAAGTGCCACCTTATCTTGGACTAATGCTGTCGAGGCGTCTGCTAAACTGTCGTCAAATGCAAGGAAAAATGCCGACACAAGTAACAGGTCTGTTGACGCAAATGATGAACGACCGAACGCAATCGAAGAGAACGGACAGAATGATCTCCAGCGGTAGGAACCAGCCCTTCATCCTCCTCCTCCTCCTCCTCCTCCTCCTATAGTGTACCTTCAGCTGCTGTTGTTTGTCCTATTGTTGCATCTGTTAAACACAGTTGTGCTTTGTTAGAAGTTACTTCCATGGAACTGTTAATATTATGTGATATTAATTGGATTTGACATTAATTGTTGTTTAGTCACTATTGAAAGTGACTTTGTAACATCAAGAGAAGTGTTACATTAAGAGGAGTGACTTTACGATGGCTTTGCTGTAAACTGTTTATTGTAATATGGACTGTTGTTGTTGTTGTTGTTGTTTTTAGGGTGTTGATGTTGGTGCTGGACAGTGAGAAGAGTGGCAAGGGAAACAGAAACCGATGTTCAATGGATGGATCGGACAAGGGATCATCCTCACACAAGAGATCTTCACACAAAAAGTGAGATTTACAATATCTATGGTTAGGTTTCGATAATATAATCCTTCTGTTGTTGTTTGTGTGGAACCCACTTTATTATCATCTCTGTTTAGTTGCATTGTGATGTGTCTGTGAAGGGATTTTGGATTCAGAAAAGATACTTTTGATAGGAAATATTTGCTGCTGAATTGTAAAAGAAATTTCTAGAATATAGGAAATCATTTGGTGAAGAGGAAAACAAAGTTTGAGTGGAGGGTGGTCGATGACATTTAGCTTTTGCTTGGTGTTTTTAACTCGTGACTTTTGTTGAAATTTTAAAATGAATTTATTAAATATCTTGATTATTCATTGTATGTTTTTATCTTGAACTGTGCAAACAGCAGCTCAAAAAAGACTGCCAATCACAAGTCAAATCG
The DNA here is from genome assembly GCA_018105865.1 of Metaphire vulgaris. Classification (NCBI taxonomy): domain Eukaryota; kingdom Metazoa; phylum Annelida; class Clitellata; order Crassiclitellata; family Megascolecidae; genus Metaphire; species Metaphire vulgaris. The sequence continues at coordinate 207,352 of CM030871.1, read as the reverse complement.
TTCGGAGTCTCTCGACAGAAGCCGTCTGACATCCGATCTGGCTTTGACCTCTCTCTCGTCCGGTCTGACGTCGACCGCTCCGGTCATCCACGGCGGAATCCTCGCTCCAAATACGACGTTTATCCCCGGCGCACATTCGGCCGAAGCAAGACATCGACCCGTCCAGGAAAATAGACATTTTCAAATGAAAATAAGGTTGCAATGGATTGTGATTTGCTTTCTATTATCTGTATTTATTTCTAGTTCTCTGTGAGTTATTCTGGCGACTGTTAGTGTGCTGTTTTTCTTGTGTTAATTCATGGATGTTTATTTCTTGTGTTGACGTTATATGTCTTTCGACTGAGATTACATTTTGATTTTTTTTTCCAGGGGTGAGCTGGTTGATGAACCTGTAATTCAGCCTCAAAACAACAACATTCCCTTTCATACCCTTTCCATGAATTGGAGCATTCCGCCGTCCACTGAAACCACCTTCAACCAGTTATCAGATGACCGTGTGTCCAACTCACAGACGTCCGAGTATGGCTTCTGCTGTTTGCTTAGCAAATATTTAGGACATCAGCTGACACAATAGACGACCTGTCTTTAATACTCTTTATTCACATTCTATTATATTGGTAAATGCAGTCACTTGGCAGTTGCTGTTATTTGCATGTAATACCCACCCCTACTTATAAGGCAAAGGATATGCAGGTGATTGGGTCTATGCCCTCTTACAGTACTCGACCTTTTAACTGGAAAGCTCTTTAGCATTAGAGGCAGGTTTTGCTGTTCAATTTTTCTCATTTCATTTCTGCTTTTGGCAGCACCAAGAGAACGTCGACAAACAGCGTCACAAAGGATTCGGTGACTGTTGTCGGATGCTATTTCTGTAATGAGCCGATCCCATATCGAATGACCCTGCCGGGGTCAACCATCACCCTCGGTCAATTCAAGGAACTCATTTCAAAGAAAGGAAACTTTAGGTCTCTTTGCCATAGATTTTCACAGTTTTAACACAGAACTGGTTTTCTGCCAGAACTTAATTTGCTTCTGTTACTTTTTCATCAAATCCCATCGGCATTTACGTTTTGATTTGTTAAACTTAGCATCGTTTGTGAGGCTTTCCAGTGTTTGCCACCATTTTCTCTTACAGTATTTTTTATTTGTTATCAATGCTTCTAGCTGTTGCTTTAAATGCAAGAAACTTAATCAGAAGACTTTTCTAATCACCGCTAATGAGACAATGTCCCAAAGACATTCCCTAAGCTTTTCTGTACATTCAATGACACATTTTACTTGTTACTTCATAGGTAAAGACTCGTTTATTTTGCAACGTTTAGGTTTACCAGCAAAATAGAGTATTGTTGTCATTGTATTATTATACTTTTATTATTTATTTGTTGGTTTTTTCCTTTAGATATTTCTTCAAAAAACCGTGCCCCGAGTTTGAATCCGGCGTTGTACACGAAGAAATTACCTGTGACGCTGACATTCTGCCTCTGTGGGAAGGAAAGGTCGTCTGCAAAGTGGAAAGAATCCACTGATGACTGTTGTCCTCTGCTCTCAGTTTATTTCTTTTACTGAAGTCGAGAGATGGTGCTTATTCCTGGCACGGAATCTGCTCCTGATTTTCCAGTTGTGCTGGTAAACTGCACCGTCAATTGCCAACCGGAAGTGCCTTGATGTGAATGTTGGAAGGAGAAGAACATCGGAGTATTATTCGACCGAGATGTCCTTCCTCCCTTGGTTCCCATCTGCCGTGTGTCGTTGCAAGGAGGCCGCTCAACTGAGCTTCCCCTCCGGTCGGACTTGCCATTTGTGAAATTCCACCCAGACAGTTCGTTTGCGTTCGCATTCTTAGGGAAGAAAGGAGTTGACTTTTGTTGTTAATTATGGAACACAGTGTCTTGTGTCTAACAGCTGCTTAAGAGGTTTTTTTGTGCAAGAGAGACTGTAATCGTACGAGTAACTTTCACGCAGTTAGCAGAATTATGTGCACTGATGATGTCTAAAAAAGGTGCCCATGGAATATTTGTCCTGCATGTCGAATGGTTGAGTGCCACTCTCTTCTAGCAGCTGTGTAATATTTTGTTACCCTTTTTATTGATTTTAGTATTCATTTATTTTGCACCTTGTTCAAGGTTGAACAGTCTGCTTGAGTATGTAGTTGTGTTTTGTTGTTTGCATAGATGTTAGTTGCCCTCTATGGAGATGTACAGCAGTGGCTTCCATCCATCTCCGTCTCTTTCCATTGTGAGATCAAATGCTAACTTTCTGATCATGTTGACATCCAACGATGACTTCTTGAATAAATATTTGCATATTTTGTGCCCAGAATTAGAAACAAAATCTTTCACAATTGAAATGCAGAAGATGCTCAGCCGTGTTTTTGTGGAGTTCAATTCAGGATTTGTCTTTCCTTCCTCGGTCAACTAAATGCATCCATCAGCGTTTTTCCTAGAAACCCCAGTAGACATGTGTTCACTGTCATGTCCTGTGGATATCTTTTCATTTCTACAGTAGTTAAGTTTGTTAACTGTCTTATTTAGAGACGTTGCACAATTATGTATTTGTCAAATTGTTAGCATTCCTTCTAAATAGCATGCTCCAATAATTGCTTCTCCTTCTACAATTTTCAGATATGGTCAAGATATTGATTATAACATGTAAATAAAACAGAAGTATTTTTAAACTTGGAATAACTGTGCATTGCATTGTTTTTGTGCTCACATTTCACCAATAAGAGTTCTGAGACAATATGTACAATCATCATCAGGTATTTATATTTTACCTTTGAGAAATGAGAACACTTCTTGCCTATCAGTCACCTGTCAGAATTCTGACAAATTCAGTAAGGAACAGAGTGGGGGATGGATGAGAGCAGAAATGTTTTTATTTTTTTCTAAGCAAGAAAGGTCAGCTTCTTGTGGTTTTGCCGAACTGCATTGACTCTGGGTTGACTTTGTTTTCTGTTGACTTTCTTAGTTCACTTGTTGAATGGTGGCATCCATCCTGCTTCAGTTGGCAGAGAAGTTTTAATTTTGAGTTTTTGCTTTTATTTTATTTATTAATTGAGATTCTGACAAGCAACAAAAGATCTTTAGAAATATAAGTTAACAGAGAAGCAGAATTCATTTCAATTGTAGTCTCTGGTTGGTGTGTAATTGCTCTCTGCTAATGTCAATGTTTTATTTTAATTATTCAGCAATGCTTCAACAACGCGAGAAAGAGTTTGCTTTAGAGAACCACAAATTCAAAGTCATGGCTGAATAAATAATTATTTGGATTGTATTACTTTGGTAAATTTGTGATAAATTTTATTGTTTTATTTGTGTGTATCAACAAAAGGCTGTTTTGCTCTCAGATAACGCTTGAGCCCCATAAAGTTGTCTCCTTGGTTATTGCTGAGTATAACTTATTCCCAGTTACTACTTCGATTGTTCAATATATTCAACAACTCCAGTTCAATATATTTGATGCCATAAACTCAGTCTGGCTGTCTTGGATTTCGTTTTCTCCTCACAGCATTTGACCGGATCGTTTCCATGTGACGCCTCTTCATCAGAGGCACCGAGAGAAATGCCGGGGGAGGCCCTGGGAAGAGTAGTCATGGCCCCCTGGAAAATGTTATAACTGGTGATGACCTTTGACCGTGTATGGCTTGTCAAGCTTTTCTCTACGATGGAGCCATGGAGGAGTAAATAAGTCGAGTGTTAAAAAGTGGTGATGACCATTTCAACCAGTGGCGGCTTTAGGATTTGGCAAGTGGGGGGGGGGCGTTGGGGTGGCAACCATTTGTTGTTTAATGCATGTAGCATTAAGTACAGTGTATAGGGTCCCAAATGGAGGGCAGGCGCTCAATAGGGGGAACGGGCCCCCCGATGGAGCCGCCACTGATTTCAACTTGTCAACAATCGATGCCTTCGACGGGACACCCAACCGCCTTTCAGCGTCTTCAGTAATCTACAGTATTCCATGTGTTAGCATTTTGGGGACCCGCCCGGGCTCCTGGGAATTTGCCTCTGCTCTCCGCTCTTGGCGGCCCTGCTCTTCATGGAAAATTTATAGTACTTGTTGCCCCTCAGATGCTCCTCTCTGTGGCGTAGCCAGAGGGTTAAAACCCATTTGATGGACTGTAAAGGTTTAAGTAAGAGGCAAGGCCCTACTTGTTTGCTTGTGACCTAAAAAATTGAGGTGCTAACCTTTATTGCTTGTCAAGATTTTTGCAAAGTTGGTCACGGTCAAAACCAAAAACCAAACCCCTCCGGAAATCCTGGCTATGCCACTGGCTTCACTTATACATTATAATCTGTGGGGTTAGTTTTACTTTTATGATCGGCCTTAAGACACTCTTGAACCTTCCTTTTCCGGATTGATATGGCTCTAATTAAATTTGGATTTAATGCGCCGTCGGCTGATGTCCTTGGGCATTAAAATAGTGGCGCCATAGAAGTTGATGGATTCGTTATTTAATTTTTTTCAATGTACTTCTAAATTAATTTTCATCGATGTATAAGTAACGTTGGCCATGATTGGATATTTGCGAGTTTATCATAGAAACTATTATTCACTGGAAGTAGTTTATTTATGCCGCCATCTTGATTACGTTTTAGACAATTTTTAGATTTTTTACTCCAACTGTTGCCCATTAAACCTGCAATTGAAGTTTCCGATTCTATAAAACAAATTACTTTTCATTCCGGCTGTTTGGGACCCAAATTCTATTAGAAATTTAAAACTAATATATTCACACTTAACAAAATGGTTGACAAAAATACTTTACTACTCAACACCATAGACTCGTTCAAGTGATAATTAAATTCAATGAGTGCTATTTGTAACAAGGACGGCGATTGCTCGTGGTTTTAAATTTATAAATTTGAATTGAATTTGAATTGAACTTTTACTTTAAGTTTTTACGTTATAATAACTAATAATCATCTCCACACGTCAGCACCTTTTTGCAGGTAATAATAATATTAATTATGCACTTCTATAGCACCATTTCTAATATCCAAGGGTATCAATCGATGGTAGGGCCTACTTCAAATCTATCCGCAAAAGGCCAGGTCATTCCAGAAATCAGTCAGGTCGGTCGTAAGTAGAGAGTATGCTCGTACTGAGCGGTGTAGCAGCCCTTGATGTCGCAGAGCGGAGGATACGGATCGACGATTTCCAGATCGCACAGATTCTTCAGCGCCATCAGACACTTGATATGATCCAGACGATTAAGCCACCGACGGCAGAACGCAAACGTGCCGAAATGTCTGTAGATCACTCCCGAGAAGCTGCTTCGACTTCGTCACTCGGATCGGCGCATGACCGGCCTCACAGTTCTTCATGTAATGAATTTTGAATTTAAAACATAATTTATTTTTCAACTTAATACAAATTTATAACATAACACGAGAAAGATATATCCAACACCACTCCTGGTTGTATAATCACTGAGCTCTTAATTAAGTAATTTCAACACAGTAAAGAACTGGAGCTCTTAAAGGTATATCCACATAAGTACAGTTTCTCATGATAGGCCTATATGGGTGAGTGTATTTTTAAAAAGTTTTGGCTGAAGGGACCATTGGTTCCATATTTAGTCAACCAGGTACATAAGAATAATATAATTAATAGGTAGAAAATGAAGATGAAGCTATGGTGTGTTTTCTTTTTTCAGAATTTATTAATAATTGCATGTTGTTATTGGTGAAATACTTTGTCTAAGAGTAGTTTTGGTGATTTTGTTTTAGATATTTGATGATTGAAATGTTTCTTAATCTGTTTGTGCTGCTGCTGCTGTTTCAAGTATGCTGTCGACTTCAATGGAAGAGAACCAGCTGGAAGTTCAATTCCTCATTAGAAGACATTATTTTCATCAACACACTTTTGGCAGCAGTTGAGCATCTTAAAGAGTGCATGATCCTTCACCTTCTGCAGGTAGATAGTGTCACTTTGCCTGGCTGAATTCATTTCATGTAATGTCTGGAAATGTATATTTCCATGTTCGTCTTGCTTCTTATGCACTTCATGCAACCCACAGATTATATATTTCCTTACACAGCAGACTTAGGCACAATGTCTGCCACTCCATTCACAGTTAGACTCCAGTTAATCTTATGCCTCTCAATGTTAGCAGATCTCTTTAACAGCACTTCATAAATTGTGCATGTTCAGCCATCGTTTGGCCATAGTGCAGTTGCTGGGTGTTGTGTAGTTTTTGGGCTGTTGTGTTTATTGTTGTTGGGTGTTGTGTAGTTTTTGGGCTGTTGTGTTTATTGTTGCTTGTGTGTTGAGCATCATTGATTGTGGTCTCACTTGTCCAATCTGAACTGATCTGTTCGTAGTTTGTCTTGGAACGCTCTCTTGCTCCCACTTTGGAGTTATCAACAAAGAGAATGCTGTGCCCTGCAACAGCTGCTGACTGTGGCTTAGAAAATGCTTTTGTAAAACTTGTTTCTGTAGTTGAATGTGAATGATGCTTGTATTACTTATGACCAGTGAACAGTCTCTATTCCACATTCTGTGTGTGTGTGTTCTTTGAGCTTATTTTAGGAACATTGCATTGGCTTAGAGTCAGTTGTCTGCAGCTGGTTTCAAGGGCCTGTTCAAGGGTTGTATATCTTGTTTCAGCCGATTCCACATTTGAATGTTTGAGTTTAGACCAGTGTACAGAATTTCGTCTGGACGTTGTTGAAGTCGCCTCGTTCTGCTTCCGTCATAAGCGCCGTCACGTGTTCGACTGAAGCTGGATCAGAGGCAAGCGAGTGTAGGATGCTGCTGCTGCTGCTGCTGCTTGGTTGCTGACTGGTTTGAGTTGTGACGTCATTTGACCTTGACACGGATGACAATGTCTGAAACACACAAGTTGGAATTCGGCAATTATTACTCTCCAGTAAGTTCATTGTTAGCCCAATCTCATTCACAATATTACTAACACTAATGAGAGCTATTTAGCGGATATGGGATGACACAAGCAGTCAGCTGTTGCCACTGGGAGTCCTTAAATAAAACAACCATGTTGATTGTTGTTATGACAAAAACATCAATATATAAATTGAAAAAGAGTAGAATTTCTTCTTGAACTTGGAGCTGTTGTTATTACTGGAGGTGAGAAGAAATTTGATCCACATTCTTTACCTGCACTTGTTTATCTGAAGTCTTAGAAATTGTTGTTGCTTCGGTCGACTGATTAGCCGGGGGGTCTTCCGTCAGTGTATCTGCTTCTGTCGGCTTTTCTAGTTTCTCCGTCAGAAGATCTCTTCGGTGGAATCCTGACAACCGGATGACAATGTCATCTCCAGTGACGTCGTCGTCGTCATCGTCGTCGTCGTTGGGTGAGTAGTTGATGGAGTTGTTGTTGAGTGGGTTGTTGGTGGTTGTTGTTCTGATGAAGAGACTTTGGTCGTCATATTCTTCGTTTGTTTCTTCTGTTTCAATGTTGTTTTTGAGGATCCATTTGATCTGACAGTAGAATCATTCCATATCAAAAGCACCTTAGGGTGAAGCAGTCGGAATGGAAGGGCCGTTGGGGGACAGCCCCCCACCACCCTCACCCCCATCCTCTGGGCAAAGAAGAGCTGCCGATCGCCTCAGAATGGCTTTACTTCTCACTTTTATCGTTGGCGATTGTTGCGTCAATTAATGCATGAAATGAGTGAAGTGAGGGATCGGGGGTGGGGATGTTCTCGCCCATTAGGTGCGGCCGCGAGGGGAGTCCCTGTGTTGAGGCCAGCATTGGACGTCAGATGAAAGAATTTGATGGATGGAGGGAGGGTGACTGTCCTCACCTGTCCTTTGCCATCGCTGTCCTTGTGGTGTCTGTTGGGGCGACTGGAGGCGGTCGAAGGTGTTTCGGGTGGAAGAGGGAGAAGAGGGTGGAGTTCTTGTCCCTCAAAAACACTGAACACGATCTCTCGATTTCGATGGACGACGCTCAGCAAATCGTCAACTGTTGCAACACCCTTCACTGGAAACAATTTGATTCAAAGCACTCTGACATCCTTTCTATAATTTCCACTCTGTCCAATGGCAGACAGACAGACAGACAGACCGAGCAGATAATGGCTCTCTCTTGGCAGCGCCTGTAATAGATGCCAATGGAAGCTTGATAGAGGTGATGCTTTGTAAGATTTTGGGGTTGAGGATACTTAAAAGGGATAAGCCATCTGTTGGCCATTAGAGAAGCGCTTCCAGTGGAGGAGGAGGAGAAAGAAGAGGAGGAGAGGAGGTTCTTACGTGGAAATGGAATGAGGATGTTCAGCTGAAGATTCCTCTCGAAGTTGTCCTCAGTGAAGCGAATGGTGGCTTCTGGGTTGTCGATTGCTTTTTCGAGGCAAAAGAAAAGACAGAACGATCTTTCGGTTGCACTGAGACTGCCACCGAACAACGCAAGACCCTGAGGAACAACGCTCACCTGACGACAACAACAACAAATGCCGAACGCATCATCATCATCATCATCATTACTGTCGTCATCAAGATGAGAGGAATAGATGATAGAGGAGTGGGAGACTTGCCTTGAAGAGTAGACCTGGCCAGGTGTCGATCAGTGCTTGAGCTGCTTTGATGAAGATGACGAGATGTGACCACAGGTACTCGGCTGCTGATGACTCTTGCCCAGGTGAGTCTGCATTGACTCGGCACGACAGTTCCAGCTTCTTCGTCTCGTATTCAATGCATATCGCCGCCTGTTCACATCACAGTGTCTCACTCCGTCTCAGTCTATGTCTCTGTCTGTGCTTAATAATCTGTGTCAACTAAGGTAGGTTCTTTTATTTAGCTCCTGGTTTTTGAAACGCAAGATTTTCAAAACCCATTTAATGTCGTTCATTTGAATAAAACAGCGGAACATCAACAAAGCTTATACAAGTTGAAGACATGGGGGGCGCAACAGGGTGGGCCAGGTGGACCATGGCCCACCCAATATTTAGGCCCAATGGGCCACAACGTGTTTGGGCCACCCAGTTTCAATTGGCAAATTACAATGTTTTGTGGAACTAATAACTCCAAATCCCCAATATATTGGCATAATATTGCCAAATATATAAGAGAGATGTCACAGATATGGAAGACCATTCAGAATTATTATATTTATATAACCATGCAACTGTTTTTTCAATGATCGATTGATCGTAACGGCAAGAATTTCTCGCTGCACTGTCTTGACTCTGAAATATTGGCCATGTTGGCCCACCCAATATTTGGCTTGTGGCGCCCTCCATGGTTTTAATTCGTTTCATCACTCTTCTGAGTTTTTGCATATCTATAGCCTTCTGTAGCACCAGTCCTTGCTTTGTCCAATTTCAAACAGGGTATCAATTTTATAATATTTTGTGCTCTATAAAACCTGTAATAGAAAAAACCAGCTCTTAGTACAGTTGATAAGCCGCATGATTGTTCATTTTGTGGATAAAAGCATGAAATTTTGAACATTGACACTTCTTATAATTTAGAAACATTCTGTCCAGAGGCATTTGAATAAACTTAAGGGTAGGGGTACCCCTAGGGGTAGGAGAATGAGTACCCCTAGGGGTATGGCTAGCAGTACGGGTACCCTTAGGGGTAGTGGTACCCATAGGGCTAGGGGTAGGGGTACCCCTTGGGATAGGGTAGGGAAATCAAAAGTGCTAGCCATTCACACGTCTGCCAATACCATTCTCTGTAGTTTTATATCAAAAGTGCTTGGCATTCAGAATTTTCCTGTGGTATTCTCTAATGCGTAAATTGGACATTTTTAAGAACATTTTTAAACTACAGAGAATGATATTGGCAGACGTGTGAATGGCTAGCACTTTTGACAGAGAAGTGAAGAGCACCTGCTAATCAAGTTTTTTCCAAAAATTAGGCCACTATCTCTTGTAGCTCAAAAGTGCTTGGTATTCAGAATTTTGCCTGTGATATTCTCTAATCATGTCTAATGCGTAAATTGGACATTTTAAAGAACATTTTTAAACTACAGAGAATGATATTGGCAGGAAATCAAAAGTGCTAGCCATTCACACGGCTAGCACTTTTGACAGAGAAGTGAAGAGCACCTGCTAATCAAGTTTTTTTTAAAAACTAGGGCACAATCTCTTGTAGATCAAAAGTGCTTGGCATTCAGAATTTTGCCTGTGATATTCTCTAATGAGTAAATTGGACATTTTAAAGGACATTTTTAAAGTACAGAGAATGGTATTGGCAGACCTGTGAATGGCTAGCACTTTTTACAGAGAGGTGAGGAGCACCTGCTAATCAAGTTTTTTTAAAAAATTAGGCCACTATCTTTTGTAGATCAAAAGTGCTTGGCATTCAGAAATTGGCCTGTGATACTCTCTAATGCGTAAATTGGACATTTTTAAGAACATTTTAAAACTACAGAGAATGATATTGGCAGACGTGTGAATGATTAGCACTTTTGACAGAGAAGTGAAGAGCACCTGCTAATCAAGTTTTTTTCAAAAATTAGGGCACTATCTCTTGTATATCAAATGTGCTTGGCATTCAGAATTTTGCCTGTGGTAATTTCTATTGCGTAAATTGAACATTTTAAAGGACATTTTTAATCTACAGAGATTGGTATTGGCAACATTACTCATGGGGATGAACAATTGTGCCAGTTTTCATCACAATCTGAGATGGTGACGTCCGATTTTATTCAAAAGCGTGTTGATTTGATGCGGAATTACCCTTTTCGTATTTTAGTTTCGGAGGAAAAGCGAAATGAAATGATAATATTCATATCTGTAGTTCTGTACACTCTATAAGCACAATTATTACTTAGTATTGTTTATTTGGCACTGTATCGATTGTCATCTGTCTACGTACTGCAGCTCAAGCGGAATTTTTTTACAAATTATCAAGAAAATTTATGGTGCCAAATTGCATGGTAAGAGCAACAAAAACTTGTGCATCCTTTGGGGAAATTGTTCAGGGTCATGTACCCTATAACTGTGCCAAGTGGCATGCTTTTATCCAGAAGTGAACGATTCTTGGCTTTTATGGACTTTAGCCACTGAACTATAAAGCTTCTTCATCGATCCGGAATACACAACGAATAGCATATCTATAGCCTACTGTAGCACTAGCATTGTCCAATTTCAAACAGGGTATCAATTTTATAATATTTTTGTGGTCTATAAAACCTGTAATACAAGAAACCAGCTCTCTTAAGCGCCATCTTATCTCTTGATTGATTTTTAGGCATATGACAGAGAATAGATTTCTGAAAGACTTTGTATAGTGTCGTTTCAAATGGCTCATTATTTTTCGTGGCATTTCAAAAGCTCTAGAAAAAAAATTGAGACAGAATATATTGACAATTCTAGTACGGTTTGACACAACAATGATGGGGACACAAGAATATGTGGGTTTAATTCGTTTCATCACTCTTCTGAATTTTTGCATATCTATAGCCTACTGTAGCACTAGTACTTGCATTGTCCAATTTCAAACAGGCCATGTTGGCCCACCCAATATTTGGCTTGTGGCGCCCTCCTTGGTTGAAGATCTTATGTAAAGTATCAAAAATAATAATGTCGACATGCAATTTGGAGGGGGCTCACGATGGCAACAGCCCCTCCTTCTCTAGTGCCATGTCTGTTTGCCTACTTCTCCTATGTTGAAGATCGCTCCCTCCCTCCAAACGTATCGGTAGGTGGCGTTGAAGGCGTGGGTCTGGCAGGTGGCCAGCAGACGGCTTTTGAGGCCGACAGGAAGTCCGTTGGGGAAGTCGTATCTCCAGGTGATCAGGATGTCACCCCTCGACGGACGAGTCGACCAGTTGATCGTCTATACGAAACAGGCAGGTCCATCAACGGGCCGAAGGGAGTACAGGCACGGGCGTCGTGAGAGGGTGCAACTGCACCTTCTGGAAATTATAGGTCTATACAAAATGTAGGGTAATAAATCGTAACACAGGCTAAATAACATCTACATATTACGTAGATGTGTACATTATGCCAATGTGTAGTGTAGCTTCATGCACGAGGACTTTATTCATTTCGCTGTCGGACATCTTGGTCCATTCACTAAACGCCACTGAATACAAGAACCAAGGAAGTCATTGTCTTTATTTCGTGAGCATGACCAAGATGATCTCTTTGACTCGATACAAGCACCGCATTTAGTCCACGTTCTTATAATCTTAATTTAATCTCTTAAACCCAACTGCTTCCAGGTAAATGAAATGCTGAACCCCCTCTTCGGCAAATGTCTGCAACTGTCCATCGACACAGGTCGTCCTCTAGGCTGTCTTTGGCGGTCGATCGAGTGACCCTCAAACGGACAACGAAGAGTCTTACTCAGCTTCCCCTAAATCGGCGCTTGAACCTCGATGACATTCGCCATTTCTAAATAACCGAAGACAGGGAGGGACTGTTTTAAGAAAAAAATTACTACTGACCGGTCTTTTGTTGGGTGTTAAGTTCATGAGTGACAGAGAGAATGACGCATTCGTATCGAGGGCTTCGAACCCAGGTACGATGAGTTCTTCGAGCAGTGACGACCAGCCGCATGACCTTTGCACTTCGACCGAGGTCAGGAACCCGAGCTTCTCAAGGACAACGACGACCTCCTTCATTTGGGTCGGGTCAAGGTCAAACTCCTGCATGAAAAGGTCGGGTAACGGTTAGACCAATTTAAAAATTCACAGAGAATCGCGTAGAATTCTGGTTTATGTCGTAATATAAAGATTAGCAATTTCTGTGAAAAGTTCTCTGTTGAAACAAAGAATTACAATCGGTAAAATCATGACTCGTCATCGTGAGTTGCTGATGACTTCGGCTGAATCGGCGTAGCCGCTGGGGGAGGGGCAGGGGCACAGGAGCCATGCCCCCTATACTCTGGCTGGCACCGGTCGTGGCATTTGCACAAAATCGTGATGAAAAGGGGGATGCGGTCGGATGATCGAAGAGAATTCATGGATGTGCAAAAAAACCCTGACGAGATTTTTTCCCCGAAAATGTCTATGTGCCCCCTATTCCTGAATCCCGGCAGCGCCACTGGATGAATGAGTGATGAAAATAGCGCTGCATAATGAAGATTATTCTTGCCATCCAAAGAACAGGAAGAAGAACTTGGCGTAGAACGCCTCGTTTGCTGATGTCGTCCAAGGCCGCCAGCAGAGTCCTCGGCCTCAGTCTCGCTCTTCTGCGTCCGTTCAGCTGCTGCTGCTGCTGAGGCCAGAGACGGTTGGCGTCTATGGAGAGCGTCTGGGGGGCTCCTCCGCCGAGGTGCAGGAGGCACTGGAGGCGACAGAGGGCGACCGAGTCCAAGCATATGCGGCGGAATTCCGTTTCCGAGGAACTCGTCAGAGAACGAAGACGCAGATCCGTCAGAACGCCCTTTGAACGTCAGACAACGCAGAGACAGAGTCGATGATCATCTCTATGCTCATATTATTATTAAGGCGTCTGTGTCGTCAGCATAGAGATCTCTCTCAGATGCATTCATTACTGACGATTTGCTTTTGAGAGCCTGGAACATGTGTTGTCGCTGGCGATTGCTTTGTTTAAGAGTTAAATGACAAGTCCCAATGCCCCTTAGATTGAAGTCAGTTAACGACATGGCTGCATATATATTATATATACTTGGCTTTCAGGCAATGTAGAGAGAGACAGAGACAGACAAACAGAGAGGAGAGAGAGAGAGAGCAGGTGAGTGCAGGTGAGCCAAGCACTTCTATCGATCCGCTAATCACCGGATCAAAGCATCCGTCCGCACACAACGCATCAATTAATTTGACGAAAGAGACAAATTAAATAGATCGAAAAAAATATATATATATATAAACAGAAAAAACAAACAAGGGGATGTTATGAGAGAAAATGGAGGAAGGAGAGAGAGAGAGAGAGAGAGAGAGAGAGAGAGAGAGAGAGAGAGAGAGACGAAAGCAGCTGAGGGTTGATGATGTTAGGTGTTAGGTGGGCATTATTGAGGCTAAGCGAGTAAACAAAGTGAGAAGCGAACGGATGGTTTTCATTTGGACAAAAAACTGTCGACACCAAATTCCAACGAATATTCAAAAGCAGTTTGAAACGATACAAGAATATCAAATTAAGTGAAATAATTGCGAGTGAAAAAGTGCGGTTGACCGTTGAGTTGAGGACATGGGTGAGTCGCTCTGCATCCACTTGGTGGTCTTCGTTCAGGCTCTCTATGAGGTCGAGGTATTCTCTCCACTGGAGAACGATTCTTCCAGATTTTCTCAATCGGATGAGGTCCTCGACCACGGAAACGATGGTCAGTCGGTCGTTGTGGTCGAGTGTCCTTTGACCCACAACGGCTGTCGCTTCCGCTATGAGAGCTCCGTGGAAACGATGGAAGTCCTGGAAAAATCACAGAAATAAACGCTAACCAATTATTAACCTAATCCATTATTCAATCGCCGCATAATAGTAAAATAGGCCTAAATAAGTTAACGAACAGAACAACGTAGACGTCGAATTAGACGACGAATAGTAATTCGAAATTGGATTTGACGAAAAACGCTCAAGCTGAAGGATGGAATGACGGAAGGAGAGTGCAAAAGGAAGAAGGCACGAAAGGGAAGAAAGTGCTGAACGGACGAGAGACTCACCTGAGTTTCGGTGCTGCTTACGATGAACAGGTGCGAAGTGAGAGACAGCTTCGTCATCGAATCCATCATCTTTTGCAGTCGCTCCACTCTTTCTCTGATCATCGAATTCGAGATCATCTGACTAAAGAGGACAGCGAATAATAGACGCAGTCTCACTGGGAGTCATTCGCTGTCTTCGACCGATGTCTGTTTTCCATCTGTTGTGCGTCTTTAAGAATCTGTCTGCAAAGAGTTTTCTCTCGTCCCTTACCTCAGTCTTCCTATCTCCGTTCGTATGTTCTCCGCGGATTTTCTTTCGGAATCTCTGATCACGTAACCGATGTCCTGAAGTTTCTGCGATAGAATCTCGTCGCCATTGACAACGCCATCCTCACTCCCTCTTCCCCCTCCTCCTCCACCTCCTTTTCCTCTCTGACGCAGTTTGTCTAAGTGGGTTCCAAGTAAAAGTATTCTGCAACCAGGCACCTTCAGTAGGACAAGAAGGAAAACACACACACGGCGAATTTCTGCCCCGCTGTTGAGGGATGATTTTACTTTCAAAACATGTCATTGCTTTAGTTTTGGATTGTCAAGATTCTCTTAAAACTGACAAAAGGAACACAAAAACTGTACCTTGATTATGATAATCCCTCCTTCCTTCCCTCTTCCAGATTTCAACTCTCATGGTCCTATAGAGGCAAATTCCATTAAAATGAAATTAAGAGGAAAAGAGAGAGACAGAGTGCATGGAGACGTGGTTCTTGCCTTCTGTTGAACTGCGTTCACGTGACTTGTGATTCTCTCGCAACTCGTTGTGTTGGAGACGTCGAAGACGACGACGTAGACGTCATTTGGACCGAAGAACACGTGACTCACTCCTTGACTTATCTGCGAATAAAGACTATGACACGAAATCAGATGATCACGTGATCAAATCGCGAACCAACATTATGATGGAAGTCGATCTATAGACGAGATATTGATCTCTCCTCTCTCTCTCTCTCTCTCTCTCTCTCTCTCTCTCTCTCTCTCTCTCTCTTTCTTTCTCTCTCTCTCCAAAAGACTAATTAACCGAATTTTACGACTTGCTTGTCTACTGTCCTAGAGTCTAAACATTGCGACTCAGGATTAAGGCGATGATGATGAAGATGGCATTTGAATAGAATTGAATCTGAGTGAACTGAAGGCGTCTTCTGCCGCTTAATTGAAAACGAAATTGAAGATTAATTTGACGTGTTTCTGCACTGGGTGCCGTTTGCCTTTTGCAAATAATGATTGTACTCAATGAACCTTCGGCGCAAAAACAACCAGCGACATCTTGATCACGTGACGATCACTAATAGTGGAAACTATTATGTTTTCTAAGTACACGCCCTTCACCCGCACTCATCCATCCATCCTTCCGTCATTCCCCACTCATTTGTTCCCCATCTTTAATGCGTCGTCGTCGTCATCATCATCATAATTTCTTTTGTTCTATGACTTGAATCCTCGTCCTTTCCTTCTTTCCCGTCTCCCTCTCTTTTCCTTTTCCTCTCGTCAGTCGTTCTTCCCCCTTCCTTCCTTTCGTTCTGTTCCTTTAGCCTCTACCGTGAATTTTACCGTTCTTCCAGGATGATCGACTAATTCCACCACCAGACGACGCTCCAATTCTCTTGCGGAGGAGGAGGAGGAGGAGGAGGAGGATGCAGCTGCTGAAGGTGATGAGGCAGAGTCATCGGCTGAAAAGTCAGAAGAACGTTTACTTAGAATAATTGTTGTTCACTTCAATTAAGAGTGAAGTGTGTTAGTGTGGCGAGTGAATTAATGAGGTGGAGGAGGAGACCTGCTTCTGTCTCTGATGTCCCGAATGGTTTCCAGATGATGGACACCGGAAGTTCAGTCGGAGCGGGCGATGGCGTCACCGGAAGTAGTCCATTGACCAGTCGCTGGATGGCGCTCGTCTTTCCGGTCATTCGGTCGCCGATGAAATTCACGCGAATCCTGAAGACAGCAACGCCAAAGTGTCACGTGGTCGCTTAGGCTCTGCTGCATCACGTGACTCACTCACGTGATAGCGAAAGGGAAACCATTGCGCTCAGTTTTAATGAAAGAATGGTCGTGAAGTTATTGCCATGGAAATTCGAATGGAGTTTCTCACCTGAATGGAGCGTCAAATTCTTTGTAGAATTCTTTGATTGTACTCAGGCTGTGTGTGGCTCCCCCTGGCTGCGGTTGTTTCAGCTGAGAACAGTTTTCAGCGCTGAAATGTTTCAGTTTCAGCGGAACGAGTATCTTCGGCGAGACGCAACAGATGGAAGTTCCACTGAAGTTGATCGACTGAAGAGAGCAACACTTGGCCAGAAGGGTTTCCAGGGCGGTGTCAGTCACCAGTCGACAGTTCTCCACCGACACCCTCTCCAGTCGCCGACACTTGTCTGCTACGACTGCCATCGATGCGTCCCCCACCCCCGCACAGTCACCGAGGTCGAGGCGCTGAAGATGGGCAGAGGCAGAGGCGAGGGCAATGACCCCGGCGTCCGTGACCTTCGTTTCGCCGAAACTGACATCGCGCAGCGCCCGACACTTGTTCGCCAGACTGACGAGGCTGCTGTCGGTCAGCAGCTGACACCTGCTGAGGTTGATGCGGCGGAGGGAGGGTCCGTAGCATCCAGAGAAGAAGTCCACTTCGACGTCACTCAGTCCATCGAATCCCACGAAACCAACGGACTGAAGGAAGGCGTTGTAGCCGCGGATGAGGGGGGAGAGGGTGTCGGGGGCGAGAGTCCAAGGGGTGGGGCAGTCGTAGACGAAGCATAGCTGCTTCAGCTGCTGACAGTTGTCGGCGATCGCCCTAAGTGCGTCAGCACACAGAGACCGACAGTTGACGAAGCGAAGGGACTGCAGGTGAGTACAGGTGAGAGTGAGGCTGGCGATGGATCTGCTGGACAGGGAGCAGGAGGTGACGGACAGGTGCGTCATGTCCGGTGACAGGAGGCGAATGACGTCATCAGTGAAGTGGTCGTCATTCATTGCGAAGGAGCACTCGGTGAGTTCCAATCGAAGGATTCGACCGATCCGCAGTTTCTCCTGAATTTCAAATACCGTAAATTCCACCGAAGGCGGTCATTGCAGCAACTACGGTAACCGATGGTGCCGCTGCACTATTTTGATTAATTTCTGGTCTCTATGAAACGCAATGACGTCAGCAGCGAAATTCTATTAATTATTGAAAAGTCTAGAATCTTTCTTTTGACCACTTTTTCTTACTTTCCCTCAAAAACATTCAAAGCGAAGAAGAATGAAAGTAAACGTCACCTGAATATCTTCGACGGTCGCTTCCTTTCCAACTGTTAGCTTCGACATAGATGATGATGATGATGATGATGACGACGACGACGTCTTTGTCTCTTTTGCTTTCGGGTCTCCAGAGTGGTTCCCTGTTGACATTTCGATCTTTCGACGTGCCTATGACGTCACGTCTGTCGTCTGCAGAATCGCTTCCTTCCGTTCGAACGGAAGTGACGTAATTGTGGCTCAGTCGGATGCAGAGTGTAAGTGACGTCTCTTATTAGGCGCATGCGCAATTAACTTAGCTGCATCAACTACTGACGTCATGGAGTTCTAGAATGACGTCACCAGTTCATCGTTGAGGTCCCTAAGTGGCATTGACCTTTGTGCATAGAGGTCATGACCTATGTAACAAACCAATTATAGCATTTCATTTTGAAACCTTAATATATGATTATCGCTTAAAATAGTATTTTAACAATTTTCCAGATGTTGCGTCTAGTTCTCTATCCTCAGTCGTCCCGCCACATAGACTGTAATACTATGGCGCCATATAATTAACAAATTAAATAAGTAGATCGATGATATAGCGCCACATGGTCTCTACGACTGACTTCCTTGAGGAGACGCAATTGCTCTTTATATTCGGAATCGGCAGAGATTTCATTTGTTGTTGAGAACTGGAACGGTATCAGTAAATCCCTGAAACGCCCTCTGTCAAATGCAGGGACACATCATCGCACATCCACCGACCTATTTTTCATCGCTTAGAACAAGCGATTGGCTCTGCTTCCGCACTGTCTCACAAAGACTTCGAATGGACACAGACAGACAGACAGACAGACAGGGACGGAGACGGAGACGGAGACTGTAGCCAAGTGAATGTGTAATGAACGGCGTCTCAGTCGCTGCAATTAAGTTTCGTGTGAAATGTCCTTTCTCTTGTCGCCTTCCTCTCTTCCTCTCCTCCTCCTCCTCCTCCCCTTCTCCTCCTCGCATCCGCAGAAACAAGCGACCACAGCGCATGCGCCTCGACAAGCAGCGTCGCCGTCGCCAGAGGAAACGGTTACCACGACAACAGTTACTAGGTTGCTGGTGTCAGATTGCGCGAACTAGTGCAGATGTCCACAACAATGCCACGAGATAGGTACACATGACATTGGATGGAGTAATGAATCGCGTGGTGACATCAAATTCTCCTCCTTCTAATGAGAGCTTCGTAGGCGAATTAAAACCAGAAGAGACGGACGAAGAAGACATCGGAGACCTCCTGCCTTTGACTGGCCTTGGTCTGCATGTGCTGAGGCCTTTTAAGAGACGCACTGTTTCACGAAATGCGAAAGACACTGACAGTCAGCAGAACTCGCAAATCAATGGCGGGAGAGAGAGAGAGAGAGAGAGAGAGAGAGAGAGAGATCTTGCGTCCACGTGACTCAATGGCATACAGCTATTTATACAGCTGCTGCTGCGGCTGCTGCGTTACCTGAATTTGAAAAAATCGCTCACTTTAATATGCTTTTGCACACCTTTGATGAAATCAGTGACAACGCACAGACAGACAGACGCAGAGACAGACAGACAGACGGAATGCAGGCACTAGAGTGTCTCTCGAACGCATCGTATATTTCCTGGCGTCATTTCAATTTCCATTTATTCCTGAAAATTATGTCTGTTGCTATCCAGCCAATGCTTCATACAGTGCTGTATATACGGTATATGCAGTGTATATGTATGTATGTACAGTATGGGCACATATCTGTGTATGTGTATATGTATGTATAAAATTGAGACAGAATATACTGATTATTCCAGTACGGTTTGATGCAATGAAGATGGGGACACAAGAAAATGTGGATGAAATTCGTTTCAACAGTCTTCTGAATTTTTGCATATCTATAGCCTTCTGTACATCAATCGTAGAATAGTATCATTAATGACAAATACAGTATTGGTGTTCTTGGTTGTGATTGCAATGTTTTAACAAACCTTAAACTTCGTTTTGCTTCGAAATCCACTTGTGTTCACAATTTTTGAGCAGTACTGTATGCCTATATGTGTATGTGGGTAAGTGATGTATGTTTCTTTGGAGGCGCATTTGTTTGGCGGTCGATTGTTTTGAATGGCTGTTGATCAGCTGGTGAGGTCACGTGTTAGGGTCATCTGAGTTCACAGTTGAATGATTTCTCTTTCGGTTGAATGGTTTTCTTGTTTCTTGCGATTAAGCACTTCGTGTTCCTAGCCTCACTAAACATTCTCCTCAACAACGAAATCAGGCGGAGAGGAGGAGGAGGAGAGATGGAGACGACGTGTATTGTGGTGGACCGAGAGACTCTTGAGAGGATAGGACAGAGTCTTTGGATGGATGGATGGATGGAGATGGATGGATGGATTCAAAGGATTAATGGATGCAATAACAACAACAATAATAATAATAATAGCAATAATAATAATAATAATAATAATAATAATAATAATAATAATAATAATAATAATAATAGCATAATAATAATAATAATAATAATAATAATAGGTAGTCCATAGACGGACGCCTGTGAATCCTGATGTGGTATTTGGAATGAGTTCTTGGTGTTCATAAGTGAAAGTGATCGTGGCTATGGAGCCCGGTTTTCGCCATGAACGCTTTTCCGCAATAGTTGCATATAAGTCCTTAGCAGTGAAATTTCCTGCAGCTACCCCCCCCCCTCACTCCACATGTCTCCTTAGTCCCAGGTTGCAAGTTTCGCATTCAGGCTTTCTTGCAAGCGTGTGATGTATAATATTGGCGTGTACATTATGTACAATGCCCGACGGCACTGTCTCGCCCTGAGCATCAGGATTCCAGTGGCCCCTGCAACAGAGCTGCAGGACGACTGCATGGCTGATGTCGGGTGCAGCAGCCACGGTGGCGACTGCAGCTGCGCAGTGGGTCCGGTCGTTAGTAGAAGATCGGCGGAGGTTTCCGCGGAGGAAAAAGAGTTTTTTCAACTGATCGGCACCGCGAGGAGTGCAAAGAGACAGTCCGCCGTCTAACCAAGATGGCGACTGCAGTTCAAATGTCAACAACGATCACCCAGTAAGTAAAAGCACCCGAAAGAGTCTCTATTCTCACACAGGGCAGAACCATGAACGCTGGTCAACTGCGGGTTTTTGTCATCGTTTGTGGGCTGAAGTAAGTAAGCGCAGTGAAACGTTGAGTGCTGGCTGAATAAGACGACGCAGAGGCCTGATCAGTTGCCATGGACTATGTCATCGGCTGTCTTTTTCTATTCATACAAGTTAGCTGCGCAGTCAAAAGGGACTCTTAGTTCAGAGGCAGCAGCATAGCATCGCGTGCAGTTTTCCGCTTATTAAGAGGCATGGCACGGCGTGCGTATTATGCGCTGCGTTAATCCACGAATTATAGACCGCTCGTCGGTGCGCATGCGCCAATGACGTCACCGATCGACAGCCTCGTTCTGAGCGCCAGTCACGTGGGCGCCGTCAAGTGGACTAAACACGCATCATGCATAGAGCAGGACTGTGACGATAGAGCGACGCCGCTTCAGGAATCTCCAAGAGCAACGGTCGCTAAGGGCAACAGTCAGTCGTCAATGGAGCCGCTCGACGTTCAACTTCTGTCTCCAGTCTGGAGTTGTCATGACAACGAAGAGCTTGGAGGCAAACGACATCATTCGCTGACCGAAAATGAGGTAGACACCTGTTATGATCTCTGCGGTGGTGGTGGTGGTGATGATGGTTGTAGTTGAATTTTCTGTTATAAGATGCTTGAATTGTCATCAAAACTTTTTCTCCTCCTCCTCCTCCTCCTCCTCCTCCTCCTCCTCCTCCTCCTCCTCCTCCTCCTCCTTGGTAATTGACAGACAAGTAAGTACGTCGTCGTCGTCATTTCATTTGACAAAATGTCGCCTATATTATATCCTGTGTAAGGTGCAGAGCCCCTTGCATCGTCGTCTCTTCGCTTATCTCGAGATCGCCAGGTTAAGGATTGCCGTTCGATGGATGGTCACGTGAAACATCCGTTTAAAATTCAACTGGAATATGAACTCCTGGTCAAAGTGAAAAGTAGACACTTTGGAAATGTCTCAATTTCAGTTTATTCATTTGAGTCTTTTTTATTTCACTTTCGTTTGATTGTTACTCAGTCGGGATCATGAATGGAATTTATGTAGCGCACTGTTTGGATAGCGTCCATTTCTCATTATTAAGAAAATCGCTCGGAATCTTTGTGTTCATCTCTAATTTTGGTATTTTATTTTCTTTCTGAATCTATTTTCCCGTCGCCCAAGAAATGACAAAGTTTATCTTCCGAGCGTCCTAAGGAGAGGGAGAGGAGGCGGAGGGAGGGGTGGGGAATTGATGAGGTCCATAAACGTCTCTTCTTCGGGTGGGCCGCCGCAGCCGGCCCCTTTACCCAGTCCCATAATTCATTGCGATAACCTGGACGGGCGGTCACGCCAGAGACCGATCGACAGAGGGCGCCACAAGCGCATCCATTAGACACGGCCATTCGCCAGGCGCCGCCACTCGCCATACACACCCAACGACGGAGACGGCGCAACGAAGCAGCGACAACCGAGACCAAGCAAACGACGGCGGCGGCGGCCATCGGCCAAGCAGAACACAGTCATTAATAAGCATCTTCCTTTTCTTCTGTCTGTTTTAATAAATGCTCAGAATTTATGAACAGGAAATATATATATCTCTCTCTCTCTCTCTCTCTCTCCCTCTCCAGCCATTCGGTCATTTGACAAGAAATCAGTTTGATCGGAAAAACAGAACACAAGGAAGGAAAAGATAAATAGGAAGGAAGGATGGATGGATGGCAAATGGAGAGGCTGCGTTGGAGAGTATTCTGTGGAGAGAATTTGGTTTCAGTCGAAAGGAAAATGCTAACATACTTACTAAACGGAAATCCAGCGAACGAGAGCGTCGTAGTAAAAAGACGGTCTGCCCGGTGCGAATCGATGTTTCGTCACTGCGAGAAAATTAAATTGGGTGCAATAACGACCGAAGGGAATACAACCTAACAATCGATGCAGAAGAAGCGAGGAACAGCCATGAAGCGACAGACACACACACACACACGGACACAGACAAACAGACGGACGGACGGACGGACAGAGATATTGTGGTCGTCTGTGAGAAATCTTGACATTGTGTATCGATGTGGACGACAACAAACAGACACTGTGATGCGTTGAAACGGAGGACGACTCGTGCAGATGGCTTCAGTTGCAACAGAACAACAGTCAACAGGAGGAGAAGGATCGACACACACACAGTCCTCAGGACTTCCATCTGCAAACAGGAGGATCTATACAAGAACTAACTCACAGTGTCGAACTACGGACAGCACCAGAAATAAGCGATGAGGAGGAGGAGGAGGAGGAGGAGGAGTGGAAGAGATTGGCTTTTCTGCTGCTTCGTTGGTTTCATTTTATCAATAAGATCCATTTTCTCCATTAATTCATTCGCTCTGCAGAGAGAACGTTATACAGCGAAAATTCATCTGCTGAGATTTTCCCTTTGCCATCCCTCTGTCTCTGTCTGTCTCTGTCTCTGTCTCTGTCTCTCTCTCTCTCTCTCTCTCTCTCTCTCTCTCTCTCTCTCTCTCTCTCTCTCTCTCTGCTCGTCTGTTATGAGGTCGTGATCGGGTTGTATGTTCCATAAATTCCATCGGATGGGGGGCTGTTGGTGATTCGAGGAACTCATCGAAGCGCGTCGTCAATGGCAACGGACGAATGAATGCATTCCGTGAATTAATGCTAAAGTTTTTCTCTCATTTTTAACGGAATTTCAAAGCAAACAAAGCGTCAACATTTACTGCTCATGGACATTCAGCGAGACATTCAGCGCTATTCTTGTGATTATTGCGAGATGATGATGATGATGATGATGATGATGACGATGATGATTTAACTGATAATAGAGAGCGTATAGAATGGCGATGAATGAGACTGTGATGGTGTTGTTGTAATTGTTCTATAGGCTGATGCTATTATTTGCTCCTCCTCTTCTCCTGTCCGTTGTTCGGATGATGGATTGCTCCTTGAGGCCATAGTCGACCACTTCCCTGCAGTTGAGGGGGAGTTGTCCCTTCGGTCCGGGGACTTGATCCTCTTCCTCCGTGACCTTGGCAACGACTGGACCCTCGGCAGAAGCGTCTCTCTGTCCAGTTCCGTTGGGATTTGTCCAACGCACTGTCTGCGTCCTTTGATCTTGCATCCGAGTCCAAAGGACGGCGAGTCAGGACGGCGGGGGAGAAGCAGGGGAGCGGTGGACGGTCCGGTCAGGGGGGAACATCGTCCCGAGGGGGAATTGTGGGGCGGGCGTCGAGGTCGGGGAATGGCCTCAGACGCACTCGGGCATTCTTCCAACTGCTACGATGACGTCACCGGGCCGCATATGACGTCATCGTTTAGTGACGTCGACCAGAGTTGTTGCGATGATCCTGAGTTGGAATGCTGGAGGAACTGGTCTAAGCCGAGAATGGTGGTGAAGCCAAACAGAGATGGAGTGTCTGCAGTTGAGAGGAGGAGTGCAGATGAGAAAGGCATGGATGGTGTTAACGGCTCCCTGTGCTCAAGAGTCACACATGACCTTGACCCCGCAGGGTCAAGGGTCACGATCCCACCAAACGAACTCAATCTACAGCACAGCCATTGTTCGTCTCTTTGGAACAGCGAAAGCTGTGCTTCCGCTTCCGGTCACGTGTTCAAGCATAACCGGAAGCATTCGCTCTTCACCGTTGAGTCGGAAGCAGAAGCAGAAAACGTACTTGCGGAAATGACGTCAGGATATCCTGGCCTTCAGTTGAAAGATTCAAAACCTGTGAAACGATCAGAGCCATTCAGCAGAAATCGCTCTCAACTTCAGGAATTGCCTGATCACCATTTAATTTCCGTTTCCGGTGGCAGATCTGGTGAGCCGGAAATGACGTCAAACCTAAAATTAAGTTACCGGAAACGAGAGAGGAAAGCAATTCTACGGAGTGGCGTCGTTGTCTTGGCGACGTCTGTTCTGGTGGGTCAGGTGACCGGATGTTGTCTCTTCTTCTGGACGCACTACCATCTGGGCTACGGCTTCCCGGCCGGATGTGCGGTCGGCGCCTGCGTTGCCATGGTGATGACCGTGGGTCTGGCGTCGTCGCCATGGTTTCGCTGTGTGTCGGCGCTCCTCCTTCCGTCCATCTGCACTTCTCAAGGCCGTCTGTCGGTCCTTCTGATGGCGTCCAGCCTTCTCCTCGGTCGAGGACCTCTCGGAAACACCGTCGTCAACATAGAGGAAGTGTCGAGGTGCATGGGCTGCAGCGCCGATCAGTCGATCACCCAGTCGACCCTCCTCAGACGCCCCTTCGATGCAATGATCGCCCACCTGAATGCTACCATCGGTCGACTCCAACAGGTGACACTCAACGTCACAGACACCTTCCGACCATTCGACGACACTCTTGCTCAGGTTGAAACTGACGTCAACAATGGCAGGACACAGCTGATGGGAACGCAGAGGGTAAGCACGCACACACACACAGACAGAGAGAGAGAGAGAGAGAGAGAGAGAGAGAGAGAGAGAGAAAGTTGACTCAGCTGCAAAAGAAGAACAGATATTTACCAATCGGTCGACGGTCTTTCTCTCTCTCTCTCTCTCTCTCTCTCTCTCTCTCTCTCTCTCTCTCTCTCTCTCTCTCTATATATATATATATATATATATATATACTATATATATATAAAATTTTATAGATGTATGTGTGTGTGTGTTTTGTGATTTGTTGATCGTAGACTTGTCGTAATTTGGTTGACTCTGCGTTTGACGCTTGTTCCGTTGGGATTCGAAGGGCGCAGGACCAGTGCCTGGGGGTGATGGACGCCCTGGGCGCCGTCTATCACCACGCCAGGGGAGTACTCGACCGCATAAACCCAGACAGATGGTCGAACAAGCAGCAGGGCAACGCGCAGGGTGCCATGGTAACAGGGCCATCACCGATCGCCTTGGTAACTGGAAGCGTCTGGAAAAGACACGTCGTCAACGACGCCAGGTTCAAAGCGATTCATTAAGCGCTTTTGATGACGAAAACTCTAAGATCTTTGATTTTTAAAATCATCGATTGACTTCGTCATATCGACTGATAAATGAAAGATGATTTTCTTTGTTCCTAAGCTCTCTCTTACTTACTTACTTACTTACTTACCGGGTTTTATGAAGTATCTGTTTGTCGTAGAATGATGGACGAGTTGCGTCTGACGACCTCCGCCGACCGCGACATCTGCGATCCGCTGGACTCCGGCGCCGTTTGTCAGGGTCTCAACGACAGCGGCGCCCTCTGTCGACCGTCCAAGTGGGCGGGGGAGGCGATCGAAGACGCCCTGAACGCCACCCGCGCCGCCATGGGCGCCCTCGATACGGCCCTGCACTTTCGCGTCTCCTCCTCCTCCTCCTCCTTCCACCCATCCTCCTCCTCTCCCTCCGCCGGACTCAACTTCCGCATCCAACGCCAGGTCGGCAACGAATTCAACGCCTTTGCGTCACACTGTCATGTGATCGCTGACGTCATAGCGAAGTCAGTTCCGGTGGCGCTGTTGCTGCTCGTTTATTCAGCGTCAGAGCATCTGAAGGCGTTTCTGTCAAACGTCGATTACGACAACGTCTACGTCGACGGCGCCCTTGGAAGACACCTCGACGGAGGCGGACTGAGACGCCTTCTTCCGCTGAAGAGATTCGAAAGACGTCGTTTGGTGGACACGAGCACAATGACCTTGGCACCACCGGAAGTCAATCTATGGACGCAAGGCATGACGGTCTTTGTTCTCCACTTCCTGTTCTCTGCGAACGCCGTTGCCTTCGACCTCGTTCTTCACTGGGTTCTTTGTCTCATCCGGCGACAGAGTCTTACGGGGTTCGATGACGTCACCGGAAGTGACAGTCTGGACCTGGTCGTCACCGGAAGGGGAGTCATCGTCAACCTGTTTCAGGTCTTCCTCAGAGGTTTCCATCCGGGTCGTTGGTTCACTTTCACCGGAAGTAACCAGGAGTGCGTTCCGGTGCCCAGTCCACCCTCCCTCCTCAACATCGCCGTCCTCTCCGGCGTCTACGCTGGTCTCCTGCTCACCATCGTCTTCAAGGCTTATCTTCTGAGGGCAAGGAACCAGATTACGGCTTTCCTGTATCCGGAACGCCAATCGGAGCGACTGACGCACCTCGTCAACGTAATCGTCGACCAAAGGTCAAGGTCGCCTGGAATTCTGCGGGAAATGGTGCGAATGAATGGGAGAGGGAGAGGGAGAGGGAAGGCTGATTCGTTGGCACTCGCCAGGTGTCGCGTCTGGCGCCGTTGTCTTGTCTGTGGACTTCGAATGAGGAGCACCGAAGAGGGAAACTGCGTCGATCCGGACTGCACTGGATTCTTCTGTTCCGAATGCTACGCAGACCTCGGTGCGGTTTGCCCTCTGTGCTCGGGCGCAGAAAGTGACAAACTGCACGTCGTAGACCGCTTGTAATCGCTAAGAGTTGCATGCTACTGATGAAACTGCCCGGAGCATGACTCCCTGTTCAACCCGTGAAACATTCCCATGTCCCATGGCAGCAGTGGAGAAGGAAAATGATGCGAAGCCCTACGCCATACATACAGGCGTAATATAATTGCAGATAACTAATATCATTGATAATTAAAGAACATGTACAAGAGTTTACAACTTAGACCTACTTACTGTTGTTTCTTTGTTATTCTCGATTATTATTAGTCGGCGTCGTTACATGTCTTAGAGATTGAGGAGTGACCAAGTATTGTGAGGTTTAAGGTCAAAATAGAGCATCTCTTCACATTAGCAAAATGCCATCTAATTGCCAATTAGTATATTATATGACTTGCATTAGAAGTTTCCACTGGACGACAGAAGCAAGCGGTGAGTCCTGCATGCTTCCGAAATGAAATTGCCCTCTGGCAGTTGAACGAACCAAGATTCCTTTGCGCCTAAATCATATGAGAATTTTATTTGTGCTTTGACGTGTTCTTTACTGTTTTTTTCTGTTAGCCATTGTGGCCTAAACCAGCGGTTCCCAAACTGTGGTTCGCGGACCGGAGGGGGTCCGTCGAGGATATGGCGGGGTTCGCGAGAGCCTCCCAATATCTAGGGTTACGGTTAGGCCTAACCCTAACCCAGATGACCTTTTTTGCTTGTCACAACATTTAGGAAGGATGTGGTCCGCGAGCTAAGCTGGGAACAAAATAGGGGTCCACGATCAAAAAAGTTTGGGAACCTCTGGCCTAAACTCTATAACTCTGAATGGTGTGAGAAGCTGTGTACTTGACTATTATTTCTGATTGTTAGCGAAATATCTCTTAAATGAAACAATAGTTTAGGGGGAGGGGTTTGAAAAGTTTGATAGTTGTTGACAGAGGGAGGGGGTCAAGAGAAGTTGACGTCAACAATTTCACTTTTTACAAATAATCCAAAATTAGGAAATTTCATGGAATACTACTTATTATAATGGAAAAAAGCATGGCAAAAAGGTCATCACCGCCACATTTTGACATTCGATGAGCAAAAAGGAAAAAATGGTCATCACCACAAAAAATAATAACCTTGTTATTGGGATCTGTCATTAATCTTGGGGAGGGGGCAAAAGTTGTTGACGTAATTATGGGGGGATAAGTGAAAGTTGACAGTTGTTGACAAGGGGAGGGGGTCAAAAATTGTTGACATAATTAATGGACAGCCCCCTATCTGTTATAAATAGCTTTATCAATAAGGACTTTCAATAAAATAGACTGATGTTGTCTGCTGGGCCCTCTCTCGCGAAACCTCCTTGGTTTTCTCCTCTAATATTATACTCTGGCTGGCGATGTTACCATAGGCCTAAATCTAGATATTATTATGTAGCTCTAGTCCATTATATCTTATGAGTTGTATTTATTATTGATATTGGTGGCTCGACCGGCACACATAATTTGAGAACAGACTACTGAATATTTTGGGAGGTTCTCGCGGACCCCCGCCATATCCTCCACTGACTCCCTTCGGTCCGCTGACCACAGTTTGGGAACAGCTGTTATGATTATATAATGTACAGAAGCTTTAGTTTACTTACTTATTAAAGCGTTTCCGTATTTATTCATAGATTTTAATATTAACTATAACGAGCTCTCATTGTATAAAACAAAAAAATTTCCACCATCTTTGCTAAGTGTAAGTAAGTAAGTAGGCCAACCAAATTTCATAATCTTTTTAGTGACGGCCGTAAAACTTCTAATACAAGCTCTTTTTCGACCAGTATCGGAGTCTCCAATACAAGCGAGGCATTTATTTTGACAGAAGGCTGATGGCTTGTACTAAAAAGTGTACTGTAGTTCCGTTATAACTAGTGTCTAACACTTAGCAAGATGGTGGTAAGACTACTCAATGACTATTTATTTCGATGGTTTTGTCGGATGAAGAGTAACAAGATCGGCAAAATGGAGGACAGCGATGGTGAGCTTTTTATTCGGTTTAATTTTTGCTTAATTTCCTTTTGTCGCGTAAAAATTATATTCCTTTTCGATGATTAAACTTATCGTCGCTTTCGACGAAGCGGATCATTGGACGGCCAAAGAGCGTCATCTTCGGCGCAGGATCACTGTCTGATCGCTACTATAACTACATTGGCGTATGGCCTAGTCCTTTCAACATAAGTGGCTTTAGCGTCTGACTTCCTTGGACCTCACTTGTCTATTCTTTTTCCAAATTGATCCATTTGTTTACCCCAAAATTTATCATCTGGCGTAGACTTTTGATAAATTGTTATAATTTTGAGTTAGAATGTTACCAGCAACTGTTTTTAGATCTAGAACTCGGCAGCGAAGGCGATTCGTCGGTGAGCACCAGGAGTCACAGTGCTCATCCCATTCGAAAGCGGATTGCAATTAAACTGAAACCTCCTGGAAAGTCACAGACTGCAAAAGAAAAGAAAGTGTCTCGAGCAAAATTGACTAAAACCTCTGATGATCACAATCTCGTAAATGATGGAATGGAAAGTATGAGATTTATATCTAATCTGATCATGATTTCTTTTATCTTAATTAGCAGAACAGAAGCCACCCATTTCTTAGGCTGGGACGAGTCAACAGACTAGTGCAAAACCAGTGAGAGAGGGATAGGGATAACAGTTACCAATTAGTCTATAAAATTTTGCACCAGAGATTATATCTTAACTCTAATATATCATCCCAAGCCGTCACAGAGAGCTCACATCACTCCCCAGGCATCCTTGTCAGATTGGGTAAAGTTGGAATATATAAGTGATAGTGGCCCCTTATTCTTGGATCCTGGCTGTTCCACTGTATTTTTTCTTC
Source organism: Metaphire vulgaris (assembly GCA_018105865.1). Lineage (NCBI taxonomy): Eukaryota > Metazoa > Annelida > Clitellata > Crassiclitellata > Megascolecidae > Metaphire > Metaphire vulgaris. The sequence continues at coordinate 177,242 of CM030871.1, read as the reverse complement.
ATTTGCTTCTGTAGATGGTTGTGCATTCAGATTTCATTGTGGTTTAACTGAAATTCATCTATTACCAATAGCCATCTCTGTTCTCTTGCCACATGATTATGTTCAAATCAACTTGATTATAATGAACTGTGGATATTTTTGGTAAGATATGAAGTTCCAGTGAATTATGGTAAATGAAGATTCTACTCCAAAGCTTATATCTATGTGAAACTTTAAGAAAAAGGTCCTTTCATTCATTTGTTTACCGGTATGTTATGCATCGTTATTGAATTGATGAGGGAAATGTATTTTGTCTAAGGTGATGACTTCACCAAAACACTTCAGTTTACAACTATGAAGAGTTCATCTCCATCAGAACCAGTTCACAGAAGTCAGAAGCTGAAATGGGATCACAGGGTTACAGCAATCTACATCTTACCGTATCTAGTGTAATTTGACCAACTGTTTTGGGAAGTAACTTCAGTGAAGTGACAATGTGTCGACTGTTTATTATGTCACAGTTTGCATTGATTCCATCTATCAAAGGATTCAGAGCAAATACTGTTCTTGGTCTTTGGTCTCTTGTGTTGGTGTGCATAAGAGTGAGCATAGCACTGATCTGCCATGAAGGGAGAAAATAACAGTGAAACTCATTTGAAGTCTCAACAAAGACTGTTTAAATTATGTCACACAATTTATCAATAGCCATTCAATGTTTGACTGCAATAATTCTATTGTACTAGGACTGAATTGAACAGAAAAAGTAGAATGTCCCCTTGTCTTGAATGCAATACTCAGAAGAAGCCACTTGGCCTCTTCGACGCCTGTCTTGTCCATCAGAGTGGGAAGAGAGGAGAGAGAGGCTGTGAGCAAAATGTGTGTTGCAATTATTAGACTTTTTACCTGTCTTAGGTGAATTTGATTGGAGAAAAAGTGGTTGATCCACTCATTCACAATTGTGAGAAGTGTTCTCTTCCGATCTTGATCTACGGCAGAATGGTACGAACAGATGGTCAACTAATATTTTCCTTTTGTTATATCTACAATTTTCTGTGTTTTGTCTGTGAAATGTTGTTAAATGCACTAGTGTTACGGTGTCTATGTGGAAATTGTCAATAACAAACTTCACTTTTGTTATCTGCTCATCATCTTTTTTTGCTAACCATACTTGAATATTGTTCTGGTGTGTACTTTTCTAAGTGTCCTTGCCTTCTATGGTTTTGTATTAGGATTTACTTAACTGTTTACTCTTTCCCCTCAATTCATTCTGGTGTTTTTGACTTGGACATGCTTTTCCTTCTGTTAAGGCCTTTTTGAACATTAGGATGTGTGTGTGAGTGGGTACATGTAAGATAAATAAGCGTGTCACTGAAAATTGCAGCCAAACTGTTTGACCGGGCGTATTGCAAGATCATTTTCACTCTGCTTAGGGAGGTTCTTTCTCTGGTTTTCTTTACTGATTTATGATTTTATTTTACACAGTTGATTTTCTGTTATTCAGCTTCCCTGTAAACACGTGTTTTGTTATGCGTGTGCAAAGAAGACGGAAAAACACTGTCCAAGGTATGGACTTAACGCATGCAAATCCATGGCTTAGTTGAAAAACATTCAGTGATATTTTCATGATGTATTTAGTTGTGGATATTTTCTTTTCATTCAGAGTTGACTAAAGAAGTTCTCTATAATGGTCTTTTTGTGGCTTTGTAGAACTCCTTGCTAACTTTGGCTGCAGTCTTATTTCATTTAAAGTATAAATACATTGAATATATTATCCTGAACGCAAACTCCCTTTGTTCTAATATAATTTTGTGTAGCACTCTTTTGTCCCTTTCTTTGGTAATTGGTTTAATAGCACCACTGCTGAGCTGCCATTGGAAGAGGCATTTGATAATGCAGTTGGTAGTGATACATGGATTCAGTGTGTGTGTGTGTGTGTGTGTGTGTGTGTGTGTGTGTGTGTGTGTGTGTGTGTGTGTTACATAATTAATCTCTGTGTTGAATTTTTAGGTGTAATGGTGCTATTTCACGTATTGAACAATCGGTGCTTGGCACAGTATTTGTGTGCACCGTTGGTGGAACAAAGCACGGCACCGCTGGATGTCACCGTACTTATCTGTCACAGCGCGACCTGCAGTCGCACGTAGCGCATCGTCACATCAACCGACCGGAACCTCGGCACCAAGAGGCGGTCGTTGGTCCGATGAACCAGACAGAGTCACTCCGGGTGCACGAGGCGTCACCCGGAGTCCTCCACCAGACGATGGTGGTCTCTGCATCTCAGCAGCATCCACTGGAATTCATTGCTTCTGCACCTTCTATCTCTGCCACTCAGATCCAGTACAATCCATCTCAACCACCTCCACAGATTCATGACCCAGGACTCGTCTACCACCATCCCGTTCAGCAGCAGCAGCAGCAGCGCCCACTGGAGGAGCTTCGGCTGCAGATGGCTCCTCCTCCTCCTCAGGGGCTTCCTCCCTCTCTTTCGACATTGGCGCCTCCGATGATTCTGTCACACGGAATGAAGACCCTTCCCACTCCGCTCGCCATAGCACAGCAGGTGCTCAGCCCACCTCCTCGACTGGCCGCGGTTCCAGCTCAGGGACTGGCAGCCCATGGCATTGCATTGCACGGCCTGTCACAGGGGGCTCACATGCCAAGCGGCTGCTCTACGACGCATGCGTCAGAACATTTCCATGCCATTCCTGTCATGGCGTCACGCAACACAAATCTTATAACGGTTCCAATCCAGGACGAAGGCAGCTTTCATCGAAGTGAACTGCCACGCAGTGTATCGTATCATGACAGTTCAACTCTATACCAGACGCAGGGCGGTCCATCGCCCAGTCTGGGCAACTGTATCCGCCAGGGTCTCACTCTGTGATCCCCTGTGCACCACAAGGGTCTCAGGTGCTGTACAGTGCTCCTCCACCAGGCCATGCGCCTCAGTTCGTATCGCAGGCTCCTCCTCCTCCTCACCACATAATTGCAAGGCCAGTGGGGGCTCCAATGGGACACCCCACGAGCCATCCTCCCCCTCACGCTGGTCCATCCATCAACATCCACAGTGGGCCACCCCCTCAGAGTTTTCCAAGTCCTCTCCACCAATATGAGGAGCCACATTCATTTGGTCAGCCACCCAGTAGTAACAGTCCTCGAGTGCCATGGCCTCCAGGGACCCCTTCCCAGAGGGTCTCCCAGAGACCGCAGGGCAGCAGCGGCAGCATGGGTCCCCCGCACTCTCTGCCGTTCTACCAGTAGAAATTGTTGCAATTGACCGATGGAAGATTAAGTGGATTTTGGAATTCTGTGATTGTTGAAATACTTTGATTTGCACGATTTGAGTTTTAGCTCAGAAATTGTGTAGCTCCATTAGAAGCAGTGTTTGGTCTGACTGGTAATTGATATGTTTGCCATTTGGCCTTGAAGAAACTGGTGCATCTGTTGTATAAATAGGAATTTCTATGCTGAATTAAAAACTAAAAATGTGCACTTCTACTGCAAAGTACAGATGTAAAATTGTTGTCAATTGTGTCGTCTGCTAAAGAGTACTTTGGTAAAATGAAATTTCCTGTTTTCTATTTTATTTTAAACCTTTCGTGTAAATAGGACTTATTCGGTTTTTATTGAAGCTTTGTTGATTTGTGTTTGCCATTGTTGTTTAAAGGGTTTAAGATATACACTATTGATGAATTATAGACTAGAAGTTTTATCTTGGTGTACATGGAGAATTCTAGAGCCTGATGAACTAGATTTAGTATAATAATTATTATCTGTTTACATTATATAGTCCGTATAATTCCCTGCAGGTGTGAGTAGTGCAGTGAGTGGAATTACAGTATGTGAGGTAAAAGCAACAAAGAGAATGGTCCTAACTGGTGGAATGCAGTTCTTATTATCTCTGTGCTATCTCGAGTGTTATGTGAAGGCTTAGAGGCAGCATTAGACCTGTCCTACCCTACAATTATCAAATTCAATCACATCCCCCAGATGCTTCTCTGGTTCAGTAGAATAGGACGAAAGTGCCACAGGTAACGCTCCACTGAAGAGCTATTTGGTCTCGTGCCTGGTTGGTTAAGAAAGTCATGAGAATTTCCCTACAATTACAAGAGAACCAACGAAGCGAAACCTTACAATATCTGCCACAAAGCACTATTCGCATCTGGTTCAGCAAAATTAGAGCGACTTCGTCTTTGGCACGTTTTATGTTAATTAGTATGACTTACTTAGCATGATTTAATTTCATTTAAAGTGGCTAAGGAGACATTACTGCATGACTTGTATTGCAAATATTTATTTTGTGATATTTGTTGATTATAGGTTGTTGGATGCTAATAAAACTGATTCTACATTATACGTTGACTTTTCATACCTAAATCTAAAACCAAGCTAGACTACGGATCACACATTTAACCTATACTGAGCACTTATTTTAAAAGGCTTTTACACCGCTATAGAAATTTGGCCAACTTGCATACTCACACGGGCAGCATCTTACTTGACCTGATGATGTTTACCCACCCTGTGTTTACATCCGGGCATTCGTGGCTTCGAATGTTTGAAGGCGAGCGCCAAATGCGATCACATCTTAGGCAAAATAAAGCGAAACTACAACAAATTTTGTTTTACTTTAATTGTTCTAATTTGATTGCGCCTTTGCGATCGATCGATTAACAAAAACAGGTTTTGTTGACTTATAATAATATAATATAATATAACAAGGTTTAAAGTGGTTCAGTAGGGACTGCCCTGTGTGAGAACCACTGACTTCAATCGTATATCGTTGAAAAGCGATTTATACCAACTCATTCATCATTTATGTAGCGCTATTTGACATGCCGATGGGTTCAGTTAATAGTCGATAGATAGTAAGTAGCTTGACAATCTCTTTAGTTTATTTATCAAGCCGACAATCATTTTTTAGTCGTATAAGTCGAAAATCTTATTATTTCAGATAGGTTTGAAGTACACTGTATTGGTATTTTTAATGATAAATAATAACATGGTGTGCAAAAGGCACCAAAAATGCGGCCCTCTGCATGCTGATCAAAATTTATAATGGTTTGTAGCAAAGGGTTGGCCACCCCTGGTCAAAATGGTTCTAAACTGTTATGTTAGACTACCCCAAACCTTTCTCCTCTGTTGTAGCTTTTAGTCCCTTCCCTCTCGGCTCAAGCTCATGATCCGTTTCCTACCTCCCAAAATGCCCACAGAGCATTTATCTACAGATATTGAAAGCATTTGCCAATCCAGTAGGTTATCTTGTAAATCTGTGCCTCTGATTCACTATCTCTCTATCGACACAGAGTGCCACAAGCAAATTTTGAAATCTTCTATTATGAAAACAATATTTAGTGTGTGTTGTCTTTGTGAAAGCATTTGACCATTTGCAGTTGTTACTATTTCTGATGTTGACATTTTTACTAAGGAATTGGGAGAGAATTGGCTGAGTGCAAAGCATGGGCTGCATTCCAAGTCACGAGCAAATTGCTGTCAACCGGTCACGTCAGATCGATCAGAGTCTACGAAAAGATGCAGAAGTGACTTCGAGACAGGCAAAGCTGCTGCTCCTCGGTAGCGCTCCATTTGATTGCTCAATTGAGTTTCAGATTCTGCTTAAATGTTAGTTTTGTTAGGGAGGTTTTTCGTTTACCAGTCTGTCAAAATGTCTATCCTTCTTTTGGTTACCGGTAAATTGTGGAAAATTGCGTTATCAGCTGGCATCATGTCTTTTGAATGCTGCCCCGTAGAAACACAGCCAAGACAATAGTTCTTATAAGTGAAATAGGTATTGGAGATTCTGATAGACTCGTTGATGTCCTTTATCTACATGTTTTGCTCACCAGCACTAAGCAATGGGTGAAAGAACAATTATTTTAAAATTCTGTAGTCATTGTTGATATTTTCATAGAATATAGTGTTGAACATCTGTTTTCTATTGTTTTACGTGTAAAATTCAATAAATACCGTTGTTTCAACACAGGAGCTGGTGAATCGGGCAAAAGTACATTTCTTAAGCAGCTGAGGTTCGTTCAAAGTCTGAATAGTTCTTAAACTTCTTCTGAATGGTTGCAATGCTTTTCAAAGTTTCTCTAAATTCTTGTTGGACACTCTTCTATTGGTCATTCTTTGTTTAGTTTGATCCACTTTTCTGTAATTTTATGTAATCATGAAAGTTTATTTACTGAGGTTATTTTTTATTTTGTCAGGATTGTTTATGGAAATGGATATTCTCCACAGGAGTGCTTGAGTTTCAGAGAAATTGTTCACAGCAATGCTATTCAGAGCCTGATTGCTATTGTCCGTGCAATGGGCATCCTCAACATTGACTTCAGACATCGTGAACGACTGGTCGGTGTATTTGCTCAACACATTTGGTCGTCTGTCTTTGATCTGTTATCACCGTTATCAAGGAAATGCATTTTGCCTTCATCTGGCATTTTCCCATTTACTAATGGTTTGGAGTTGCCACCCCAATGTTTAAAATAATTTGAGGGAAATGTGGTTTGTAAAAGTTAACTTGGCTTATAAGCACAGGTGCAATATTGCACATTTTCAGATGTTTATGAGACACAGAGGTATACAGGAATAGAAGCATAGAGACATACAGGCATACAGGCAATGGGTCATGTGATGAGTCATTGTATTGAGACATTTTTACTATTTAGATTATTTTGACAGTTCTTTGTTAAAAGATTATAATTTATTTTGCAATTGGAGTTGATTTTGTTCATCCAATGCAGAACATTTGCCATTGAAGATGCAAAGACAGAGGAGCTTTCATATTGATGTTTTTGTAGGCAGATGCAAGACAGTTTTTTTCAGAAGTTTCTGCCTCGGAGGGCGTTAACTCGTCCGTTAGTCCACAGCTGTGTGCCGTTATGAAGCGGCTGTGGAGAGATCCGGGGGTCCAGGACTGCTTCAGACGCGCTCGCGAATATCAACTCAATGACTCAGCAGAATAGTGAGCGATCGCTCTTCATTCTCACTTAAAGTATTCTTATCTTGAACTTTTGAGATGATTTCCTTTACTAAGTCTGTCTTTTTTGAAGTCCTCTTCTAGTGTCACCCTCGTGCGATCTGAGTGACTTTCCCTCGGACTTCATCTTCTGTTGCTCTGAGTAATTGTTATTTTTGACTGTTTCTTTGACATCATTAATGTATTTCCTCCTCTGAGTCTTTGCATTCATCTAATTCTCCGCTGGCAAATGCTTTTCACATGAACACTGAATTTTTCCACTTATATTCTCTCACCGTGCATTCAGAAGAGTTTTCTCATTCTTCATTCATCATCATCATCCTTGTGTCTCTATATTTCTGTTGTGACTTGTAATTTTATTGCTTAGCTATTATCTATATGGCATGTGTTGTGTGTTTGTAGTTTTCTCAATGCGCTTGACTATCTGGCGCATCCTTTGTACGTTCCCACAGAGCAGGACATTTTGAGGACTCGGGTCAAGACTTCCGGAATCATTGAGCAGGATTTTACAATAAATGATTTTGATTTTAAGTAAGTAGAAGTTGATTCAGATGCTAAAATTCCTTTGTCTTTAGCTTGTCTTTGTTTTAGACTCAATTATCAGTTTTTATCTCAAGATCATCAAGAAATTTGTTCAGTGAAGTGGTTCTGGTAATTATTGATATCTTCTGTATTCTGTTTACTGAGTTTGCAGAGTTTTACATTGTGAAAAAGAGTTAATTAGTTTGTTCATTTATTCTATTTGCACTGTTTCATGTCGTGCGTGAAGAGACGCTTCTCTATTGGTCATAATTGAGATAGAAAAGAATGACAAAATTTCTCTGATGTCCCGTTGAGATTTCATTCAAATAGTATGATAGTAAATGGACTGAAATTAGCAGTAATGGAATTTATGCTATTTGAGTGTGTCATAAATGCTGAGTCTTTAATGATCAAATGTTATTTACATTGTATTGTAACATTTTATAAGAATTTCTGAAATATTTGTCTGTTTGTGTCTTTGTGTTGGCAGAGTCATTGACATTGGTGGTCAGAGATCGGAGCGAAAAAAGTGGATTTCTTGTTTTGAAAACGTAACGGCGATTATATTCTTTGTGGCTCTGAGCGAATATGATCTTGTGCTTCGTGAAGATCAGGAGGTGGTAGGTACTGGCAGCTGAGGTCTGCTCTGTTCATTTCGTCTGCTGACACCTGTTGTAATAGCAATTTCTGGCATTAGATTTAACAGAAGATCATTAGAATCATTATATCATTAGATCATTAGATTAGAATCTCTGATTTCTCTGCAATCAGTGGATGAACGGTTGGCATCAGTTGTCTCTTGAAGAAGTGTGATGCATTTTGTTATGCATAGAATTGCAAACTCAATCCTCAGTTTCCAGATGATTATGATGACGATGCTTATCATCATCATCATCATCATCATCACCACCTTCATGGTCATTTTAAGTACTGACCATGTCCAGGAAATCTTAGAATAGATGCTGAGCAGCAGTCTTCAGTGTTGTCTGCTTGTTTCATTTAATTAATTAATTAATTAATTCTGACAATTTCATATAGCGCAATACGCATAGCGAAGGCTAAAGTCAAGAGCGCTTTACAAGTGTCCCTAATAGGAGATGTTAAATAAATATGTTTTAAGGTTCCTAGTGAACAGTTCAGGAAATGTTGCCCTAGTCATTGTCTTGTTTATTTGGTTTTTATATCTATGCACTGAATTGATTGGCTTATGAATTGTGAGTTTAGTTTGGTCGATGGCACCGTTCTTTCATTCACTGAGCGATTGATTTTGTCTCTTCAACTGAAACGACCTTTTTGTAGAACAGAATGTCAGAAAGTCTCATAACGTTCCGGTCGATCTGTAACAATGTTTGGTTTCGAGATACTTCGATCATTCTCTTTCTCAACAAGAAAGACCTCTTTGCTACGAAGATCTGGACGTCTCCGCTGACGCTCTGCTTTCCAGAGTATACTGGTAATCAGAGCGATCTGCAGAATTTTACTCGTCTTGCTGAATCTTTTTTAACCCTTTTACCCATGATAGCTGTCTTAGCTGTCTTAGCTGTTCTTCGTAGTATTCTGTCCTTAGGCAGGTTTTGTATTCCAATTTCGCCATTCATTCCTGTATATAGCTTTCTCCTTTAAGTCTTTATAGTCCTTTTCCATCATCCAGTTAAGTAGCATCTCTCGTGGTCTTCCTTTGGTCTTTTTCTTTTTTTAGCTGTAGCATAATCATAATCCCTGGCCTCCCACAATAGCAGGATGAGTGTATATTAGGTTTCAGGGATCTAGGGTTCAAAGGATTTCTATGTACAGGGTTCAAAGGCTTAATATTTAGTTCTGTAGAATTTGAGATTAAAAATTTTCAATAATCTTTTATTCTCTCTGTTAACTTTAAAGTATTTTGTTGGATTCTGTTTTCCTCGTTCTTTAAAGTTTTTTCTTCTGCTTTTAGGAGCAAATACATACGACGAAGCCGGTTCCTATATTCAGCAACAGTTTGAAGGCATAAATGAAAACAAAGACAAAGTTATTTACACGCATTTCACTTGTTCCACGGACACCAGCAGCATCAAGTTCGTGATCTTTGCAGTTGTGGACGTCATCATTAGAAATAATCTGAAAGACTGTGGACTGTTTTAGCCTTATTCCATATTCCCGCATGTGCTGTTCTTATGACTTCTTCTTTTGCAGCACAGTTTTAATTTCCTCTTTATAAGGAATGTTGTGTGAGTTGCTGTTGAATAATGTAGCTAATTATCCCTTCTTTAATAAGTAAGTAATTTAGTTGGTTGGTGCTGTTTTGTCTTTGACATGATACAATAATTGGTAAATGATTACAATGTAAATAGTTTCTGATGTGGGTGGGCAGAACATTTTTTAATGATCTGACGCTAACCTGGGAAAAGTTTCAGGACACGATATTTTACTGCAAATTTTGTATTTTAAACTGTTTTATTTGTGGCTTAATGGTTTGAGTCTGTTGTCTAAATGCTCTGATTAATCTGTTGAATTGCTTGACTGCAGTGGAACTGCTGCATATGTGTCTGTAAAATTGTGTGCGTTGATTGTACATTTACATGTAACAGATGTTTGGTTACTTCTAGTCATGGTAGTGTATTTTTTTATTTCTATTTTGGTGCATACTACATGACCATTAGAATTTAGCATGAATTTGTCAACTGATTGCTTATGTTTCTGTGCATTTAATTGACTCGTGTAAATCATGTTTCTGGCCGTTTCTTTGTCTTCTGAGGCGAAATTAGTGCCTCTATTGATAATAATCATCAGCTTTTGTGTAAGTGGACTTTTTTCTGTGTTTTTGCATTAGACGGGGTCAGAGGTTAGAAGGAGATAGTCTTGGCAGTGTTGTACCGACTCTCATAAGTACAAACAATGGCCTAAATATACTAAATGCTTTTATACTAAGAAGTGATTGTGATAGAGAGGTTTGACTGTGCAGAAGGCAAATGCCAGGTTGTTCTGCTAATCAGAAATGTGATCGCTGATGTTCATTGAACTCTAGGCTTTTCTATGTTTCTATGTAATTTATTTTCGTAGTTTGCTTGCAATTTCATTCAGAACGATTTGGATTGTTTAACGGCCATTGTGTTGTATTTGACTTTAAGAGTTTTTATGTGGAAATTCTGTGATATGTAATATTTGTTTGGGACTTTAAATTTATCGATCCATTTGTACTTTGGTTTTAAATTTTGGCCATTTTAATATCTTTAGGCATTTGTAGGAATACAAAATGCCGATATTTGTCGTTATGACAAGACTACCGGTATATTGGATTCTTGGCATTGCGTGATTACTGAAATGACATATCATGAGCTGTATGTGGATTGTGATTTTTGACATTTTTTGCTCTTAGTAGATTCCTGGTCTTATTCTCGAGCAGATTGGCAGACAGAAGTCTTTTGAATTCTATGATTTAAGGTAAATTTAAACGAAAATTGCGGTTCTTATCTTATAGAAAATTTGGTGGTCACACTTTGTGGGACCCAGCAATTGTACTGTAAGTACTGTATGTGTGGGCAAATGGTTTCTGTCTGTCTGTCTCTATCTCTCTCTGTGGATTAGTTAAATAACTAAATTGAATATGTATAGTGTGTGTACTCTGTTGATGAATGCTGATTATTGTTTCAATCTAGACTTCTGCTCATCGCAAAGACAAGTGCAAGTCGATCAACAACATGCAAAGTGAAGGGTATGCTGATCATTGACTCATTAGATGCATTATTATTATTATTATGTTGATTGATTATTTATCGATGTGAACTTCTGTAAGGCCGCTAGTCTCGAGCTCCCACCCAAACAGAAGCACAGCCGCTATTCCAGAATAGATGGACACTTCGATGTTTATCTCTGTTGCATTATACGACCTCATTACAAAGGAAAGTGTTTATGTTTTGTAGTTTGATGTGTAATGTATTTTATTACCTTTGCAGCTGTCGGTGCAGAAGGCTCGGACACACACGAGGTCATTCGATAGATGGAGAGCGACTGTACGCTGCCCGGGTCACTAATGCTGCACTGGATTCATCGCTAAACATCTTCTGAGGACAATTGACAATTCATAGAAACTACTTCAGACTGTAGAACAGCTAAACACAGTTGTACGCAAAACAGCGGACATTTGTGAAGTTCGTGAAACTTAGCGGCATCGTATATGACTGTATGTTGTTGAATTGTCCAAGTGACATACTGGTTTAGCAGTTTGTAAAGTGTCTTAATGAATTTATATGCTGTGGTTGAAGTTTAAAGTAAGAGAATAAAACGATATTAAAAGGAGCAAATCAATTAAAAAATTTTAAAAGAGTTTTAAAAGTTCTTTCAATAGAGTGTGCCTCTCTAGGACCTTTTCTATTTTTAGTTCAGACAACTTTCTATTTTAAGATCTGACGTCATCTTTTCTATTTTTAGGTACGGCTCGCCCTTTTCTATTTATAGATATGACGTCACCTTTGTCTATTTTTAGACACAACCACGCCCATTTTCTATTTTTAGCTTTGACCTAACCTGTTCTATTTTTAGTTCCGCCCACGCATTTCAACGCCCACGCATTTTGACTTGAATTTCGACCACGCCCTTTCTATTTTTAGCTCCGCCCACGCATTTTCCGCCCACGCATTTCAACGCCCACGCAACGCCCACGCATTTTAACTTGAATTTCGACCACGCCTTCTATTTTTAGCTCCGCCCACGCAGTTCTATTTTTAGTACTTACGTAACTTTTCTATTTTTAGCACCTACGTCATTGTATCTATTTTTAGTACTTACATCACCTTTTCTATTTTTAGTTGTGACGTCACTTTTCTATTTTTAGCTTTGACGTCATTTTCTATTTTTAGTTTTGATGTCATCTTTTTCTATTTTTAGTGTCGACCATAGCACCCATTTTTATTAGCTAATTTACATTTAGTTGGAGCAAGACTACTTTATGTATAAAAACACAATGTCTTGGTAGAGCTACTAATTTTTCAACAGCCAATTTAAAAAGCAATTTGATACATATAACACAGTACATAGTATCATCGTCCATAGAGTCAAATGCCAAAGAGAAATCAGTAGAAAATGAGTCCCGGCAGAGTTACAGACGATGATGAAACAAACTGTCCGCTATTTCTCCGCAATCTTTGCCAGTTTCACTTTTCGGACAGCTTTTCCTTCCGTGGACACTTCGATCGCGTTGTTTCGATGAAACCGGACAACATCAATCATCGACCGTTTCAAAAGTCTAAAAGAAACACCAAAACAGCATTCAGTATATCAACAGCAAAAAGGATTATGATAATCACAACAATATATTTTAATTAAGTCAAAGAAAAGATTTATATACGTCTTAGTGACAGGCCTAAGAAATCAAATTATTTTATAATATAATAATAATATTAAAGGTGGTAGTAGCAGCAGCAGCCACAGCATAGCCAAGATCTCAGAATAGTAACACTTATACAGGCCAACTGCCGATTCGATTAGAGGCACGGGAAGTGTCATGAGCTTTATCAGGAAAATTATGACAAAAATTCATTTTGATTGTTTGCCCAGAATTAATGATAGAATTGCAACAGACCTAGTAGTGATGTCATTTTACAGAAGAGAACTTGGCTCAATTGTTGATCTTTTGTAATAAAGCGTTTCAATCATTTTCATAATTTTCGGGACATAAAGCATAGGTTTAGAAATTTGCAATAGATTGAATATACACGAAACAATGAAAATTGTCAGCTTAAATTTCTGTCTGCCAGTATTCACCAGTAGGAACGGTTGAACACCACCTCAAGAATCTGTTTTCAACAAGAAATCTCGAGAAACAAATATTTGATGTAAATATTTGTGGCAAACAAGGGCAACTAGCAAAGAAAGCTAATTTTTTAAAGTCAGGAAAGCCCATTGAAGCATTAAGAGTTGAAAATAACGCAATTTATAAAACAGTAGAACTTCGCTATAATGAATTTGGTTTTGCGTATGCTCAGTTATAGCGCACCGCAACATAAGGTCCCGTATGATGTGCTATCGTATTGGAAGGCACTGGATATAATGTACCTCAGCCTAAATTTATAGACCCACCAACTACGTCATAACAAAGTTCTACTGTAATTAAAAGAGAGATTCCTTCAAAAAGCAATCGTCCTATAGGCTTCTATTAAGCCATTGACTTACGTGCTTGTCCACTTTTTCTGAACCGAGTGCAAACTTTCCATCGTGCTGTCTGCGAATGGGAATGTCAACAAAATGTCTTTTTTGAAGAAAAGCACCAATGCATTCCGATGACCGCTTGATTTCTCTCACCAAATAAGTACCGTCGTCCTACAACAAAACAATATTAAAGTGTTTATTTGCTGAGAAAAGTTAGAAAAGAGTCAAATATTTAAACCAGTAAAATTCTGAATACAGAAATAGTTCTATTTCTAGAGAGCTTCATTAAGCCTACCAGTGGTGCAGTGGATTAGTACTGGAGAATCTTTCTGGACAATATTCTCAAATTTCCCCCAAGATATTTTGTCAATGACTTTGCAATCCATATGTAAATCTTGCTATCCCGAGATATCTCGCTTCACTTTCAACGAAGGTTAAGCATTGATTCATCCGCCATATATGACCCTTATATTATGTATAATGTATTCTGTAGTGATCACTCTTTTGCTCAAATCTTTAGTTTTCGTTAGACCACTTCAACAATCTGATGCAGTCTAAAATCAGTGAGTCTTTGGCTGGATTTTGCTAAAAATGCAGGACAAACCCAACATTTTCCGATGTAAGTGACATTTGTCACTATTTCAAATTTTGCAACAAGAAGCAAGTATTTCGTGAAACTTTTTATATATTTTAACTTCTGTCATAAACAAGTCAAAAGAAGTCAAAATCCTCTCAAATTTTTTGCCAACGTGGGAATGGATTTGAAAAATTAAAAAAACCATCATAGAAATTAATTTGTAAATTACAAATTATAGATAACAAATGTATTATAAAAATTTCATTTCATCAATTTTTCAGACTTACAGTGCCTCTAAAAAGATAATGAGATATCATGCTTCGTTTTTGAAATGTGGATTTACTTTAATAAAATTGAATGGGGAAGAGAAACCACAGAAAATTTGATGAATAGGATTAATAATTTTCTAAATAAATTATTGTTTGTCAATAAATGTTTTATCAAAAGTAGCATTCTGAATGCATTTTGCCTGTAGACTTTTAAACTAGAAAATGGTTGATGTGCACTGCCCTATTCTGCAACCCTGACTACGCTACTGGATATAGTGTAGAAGTTTTATTGCAGACTAGCCTTGTTAAATTTCTTGAGTAATACAGTTGCTTCGTTTGTAGAGAAGTCACCAAAAAATCACGGCTGAGTTGTGACGTCATTCTGAAATAATTAAAATGCATTCAAAATCCAAATCATCCACAGTCAAGTCGAAATATAGGAAACGATGATAACTGGAACGGAAAGACTACTACTCACCAAAGTGAAAGAAAGAAAATTGAAACATTTTGGACGTATAGCACGACAGGGAAACACCGTAGAAAAGTCCATAATGCTAGGGATCACAGAAGCACAAAAAGAGAAGCAGAGGAAGTAAAAGTAAGTAAGTAGGTATAATCTCGTTAATTTTTATAGCACTTTGAAAGTAGCACCATTTTGTTCGTTCGGCGCCACAGAAATGCTTTTTTGTGCATTCTTGGGTCTTTAAAAATCTGTCCCCACCCCCTCCAAGTGCCTTAATATAAACTGGCTTCTGCACTCAAAAAGGCCAAAATGTGAAAATGAACCAATTTCATTTGATATTTTGTAGAATAAATATTAATGCAAGTCTCTACTTGGCTGTGTAGCTGCAGACTTCGACCGTACTGGAACATCCTCATCCTCTTCGTCTCTCTCTCTCTCTACAATAACAACAAAGACAAAGACAGTCTGCCAGCATATAACCAGTCATCTGTAAGAAGTTTGTTCAGGTTCCAGCAGGTTATGTCTAGGTTGGCAAATGCATTGGCATAGCCATGGAGGGGAGGAGAGGGTGGGAGGTTACGGGGTCTGGACCTCCATTATGGCTGAGATCAGTTGTGGGAACTGCACAAAAACGTTGAAAAATTTTGTGAGGAGGGGAAGGATGATTGGAACAGAATTGATAAATGGCATGTGCAAATACCTTTCTTTGCTTATAGACATCTACCGGTATTCCTTTTTTACTCAAAAATGTTGATTCCCCCTTCCCCCCCAATGCAAAATTTAAAGGAAGAACCAACTAAGAAAACAATTCTGATATTTTGGGCCAACAAATCCAGAAGTTGCCATCGAATTAATAATTTATCTATGCCCTGGTCTGGTTTACCCATTGTTGTATTCATAGTTGTAAACTTGGACAACAAATTTGGGATCCCAAAATCTACACCTTTCCCCTTCCCCAGCTTAGCCCCTTAAAAAATGGGAGCTCGAGCCCAGACGCCTAATAGAAGTTTAGCCTGTGGTCGCATTAGATCCTATGGAATTACCTTTCTGGGCAGTTCCTCCTGCTGGACGTGAGCTGGGTTCGAGGGCACAGCACCTTGACTTTAGGAAGTGCTTGGCTGGTTATAAAGTACAACCACAAAATATTCAATATTCAAGTACCGGAAATTCAAATAATTCTACATTATAAGAACAATAATCAAGCACATTTACAGCACCATTTCTAACACCTCAAAGGTATTGACCTGTGGTACTCTAAAACCATTCACAAAAGGTCATCTGAAATGGATCAAACATATTAAATGATATTTCATATCAGCATTACCCATCTAGGCACGAGGAGTCGTCCATAAATGACGTTACGCGCCTAGGGGGAGGGGTCCGGACATTTGTTACGAAGTGTGACGAGGGGGGAGGGGGTGACGTAACGCAACACAAAATTTTTAAGTGGCGACCTTTTTTATTTTTTTGCTTGTCAGGGTATTTGGAGAAGTAGCCCGTTGTTACGTCATATTCTATGGGGCTCTGGCTTTGTTACGTCGCGCTACGTAGAGGTAGGGGTCAAAAAGTGCCAAAATCGCGTTACGTCATTTATGGACGACCCCTACTACCCTTAAACATAAATAAGCTATTCTAGATGTTTGAACATAAATTCTATTATTTTGTTCTCGCCAGCAAAATTTGACTGACGAGAGAGGGTCGTGTCTTCACGTGATATGCATCCTGCCATCCGCTGACTAAATTTTATGCATATGGCCCTTTAACACAAGTACTAGGACAGAGGGTGACATCGATAAACAATTTACACACAAAACGACGAAATCATAACCACTCTGGAGCAGTCGACCAAAAAACTAATTCATAACTAAACATTTATTCGCAAATCGGCGATTTTTGTCTCACTTGTTGAATCAGAATTCGGCATTTTAAGCGAAGTATTTCGGCGAAAATATTTTTAATAACCGACTCCGTCCATAGAGCCATGAATAGCGGGTTACGGCCTTACGTGTTAAATCTATGAAAGATCTCAGGAATTTTGGGCGCTTTTTAGCTTAAATTTTTGGGCAATGCAGTTGATCAGCTAGATGGCGACGGGGCAGGTGCGTGGCCGACTGGCCGTAGGTCAATCAAAATTAATTACTAGCGCAATTTTTCAATGCATTTAGGCACCCATATATATTCTCTCTATTACCCAGCCATGGCCTAGATTTATTCCTAGAATACTAGGTCTATTGCATTCAAACTGAATTAACCTTAAAGACATTCTTGGCTTTATTTATCTATAAAGAATTCGTCGTAAAAATCAGGCAGTTAAATTGAACTTCCAAAGCGAATTTGCAGCTTAAATACTGTGGCAATAATATATATGTGTGTATATACACATATATATATATATATATATATATATATATATATATATATATATAAAAAAGATTTATAAGTCTGCTAATTTATTTTTCTGGTCCTCTGTCATGGTTTATTTTTCTGGTCCCTCTGTCATGGTCGCAAAATACCTTTGGTACGCGTCGGATCAACATAAATCAATAACAATATAATGCAAAGGGCAATTGTAGGATGACGAGATCAGGAAGCGAATAACGTCTTCGTCAACCTCATCACCATTGGCGCGTGTCTTAAAAGACTTATGGGGTTTATTACTGAGTGACAAAAATATAAAATTTTAATTTCTTTTGCTGTCGTTCAAATGCTTCTGGTTTTCACCTGTATCTTGTTGTTGCTGTTCACGTGCAATTGGGAGGATGGTAGGAGGAGGAGAAGAAGGATGAGGAGGAGGACGAGGACGAGGAGATAGTCAGATATAAATAATTTTGACTAGATATTCTGATATTCTGTTGTGATATTCTCTCTTATGACCACGTGACCGCCTCCACTTGTCGTTTGCGTTGATGTCTTTCCTTCCCTGATGCACTCTTGTCACGTGACTTGTGTGTGCATAGAACATTAACAACCAGCTGTGAATTTTTATGTATTAAAGAACATTAATTCTTATCTTTGGATCAAAGTTCAGCAAGAAGAGAGGCTCATCCTCCTCCTCTTCCCAGTGGCGTAGCCAGGATTTCCGAAAAGGGGGCTTGGTTTCGATCGTGGCCAAACTTTTAAAAAAATCTTATTTTTCTTTTTTAGGAGCTGACAAGCAAAATAAAGGTCGTCACCTTCGTATTCTTTCTAGTTTTTTTCTATTTTCTATAGCATTTAGAATTTTTTCGGTCGGCAGCCAGCCAAGGGGTTTTGACTCCCAAACTCGCGTCCAAAAATGAAAAATGCATGGAAAAGCATGTCGAAAATTTTCCGTCGGCATCCAGAGGGGTTTAACCCCCAAACCTCCCACCCCACCCCTTGGCTACACCACTGCCTCCTCCTCCTCTGGCCTGGAGGTGAGGGCCTAGTGCGGGGCAGAAGAGCTGTACCCGGCGGCGGCGGTGGGAGGATGCATGGCGCCTGGTCGACAGCTGTGAGTGCTCGTTCTCTCGAGGAACTGGAGAAAGTCCTCGTTATGACACCCCTCCTCCTCCTTCTCCTTCTCCTCCTGGTCGGCGTCACTCGTCGGGTGCTTGACGCCGAAGCAGAGCCGACGACGACGACAGACGGAGTGACGGAGGTCGTCTGCCGTCGCCAGGAGCTTCTCTCGGATCGATCGGTTCATCCAGCCGTAGACGAAGACGTTGACGGCGGCCGACGAAAGACCGATCCAAAGGGTCGTCGAGTCCAGGATCCAGGCCACACGCGGCGACAGGGCGACGGAGGAGGAGGAGGAGACGAGGAGGAGATTGACGGCGAAGTAGGGAGACCAGAGGACGACGAACGCCGCCAGGATGACGGCCAGGGCAGCGAGCGCTCGCCGACGGGAAGAGTCCCGATGGGCGGCCGTCAGTCCCTGCTCAGAGACGGTGATGACCGGCGCCCGATTAGACGCCTCCTTGGCACTGCCGGCATCGCTCTGCAGAGGCTGTGTCCCTTGACCGGTCGCTGGCTCCACCTGGCGACCTTTCACGCCTCCTCCTCCTCCTCCTCCTCCTCCTCCACGGCCACAGCAGAAGCGCCCATTCGGCGTCTCTCTCTTCGGTTCTTTCGTTTCTGATGCTGCACTTCGTTGCAAAGTGTCAGTCGTTTGATTCATTCCTTCTCCTCTTCTTTCCATCTTCCAGTTCTTTGCTCTTTTTTTCTCTGAATTCGAGGTCTGTCTTCTGAGTGAGGGAGTTGGGTGCTGCTGCTGCTGCGGGGGGCCTTCCCACTGAGTCCCCAGTCGAGATGCGCAGGGGGTGGGGTGAACCTGAGCGGCGGCCCGTCTGGCCACACGGTAGATGCCGCCGTACATCGAAAGTACCAAGACTGCGGGTACGACGAAGCAGAGAATCGTCGTCGTCAGTACGTACATGTACGCTGTCCGTGCGTCGCCTGCATCAGAGTCCCGTCTCTGACCACAGCCAGTCCGGTCGTCGTCTCCTCGTTGTCTGTACGCGAACACCCTCCACCCGTATTTCGCAGGTAGTGCGGCCATCGCAGCCGCCTGAATCCAGACGTATAGCAGGATCGCTGCGCATGCGCGTCCAAGGGTCACGTGAGCTGCATGATGCATCGGAAGTCGAATGCTGTAGAACCTTTCGACACTGATGGCGGAAGTGGCAAGGACGGAGGCGAAGACGAAGCAGGAGGCAAAGAACCGATGGACCGGGGCCAGGGCGGGGCCAGGAGGGATGACGGAGGAGGAGGAGGAGGAGGAGGAGGAGGAAGCACAAAGGAAGCGATGTACACAGGATGGACGAATACGGAGGCAAGGAGATCGATAAGACAGAGATTGACGACGAATACGTTGCTCAGTTGTGAGCGCAGATACGAAGGACGAGCGAGCACGGCCACGAGCATCCCGTTGCCAACGACCGCCGTCAGGGTAACTGTCACCATGACAACGGCGCCGACCACCTGTTCCACTGCGACGGTCGCGTGGTCGGGTGACCCAGTTACCACGGCGACGAATTCGATGTTGCAGTTCCTATGGACGGCGCTTTCGTTTGGCTGATGAGCGTTCGATGACGTCACAGACGCTGAGAAACTCGTCGTCATGACGACGCAACTGCACGTAGAAAAACTGCACGTAGACAGTTGCGTCTATTGTCGGCCAATTTCGACGCAGAAGCTCTCGTATCTGTCGATTAGTGCAAGAAAGATCTTGTCTGACAATACAGTGACAAACTATTGAGGGAAAGTTCTATTCGAAGTCGGGTGTTATTCCTTCAGGATCTCCCAACGCTCCAAGCCCTGTCTCTATAGCTCATGAGACAGTCGGCCGTGGCGTGTACAGGGCGGAGGACGCAGCGACATCAGGAACTTCTTCTCACATCTTCACGTTTTCTCTTCGATCATGCAACCCCCGCCATGTCTCAACGATTTTGCGCATATCCCACGATTGGTCCCAACCCAAATATGGGTGCCCGACCCCCGTGGAACCGTGTGCTCGACTGCATCCTCCACTCTAATTATATCTCAGTTAGTATACAATCAACTGAGGCGGTTTCCTTGAGCTTTTCCATTAATCTGTTGTCTTCATCTAATATGCTATTTAGAACTTATAATAGTCTATTATCTGACGAATATAGCTCTGAATAGCGAATACTAACTGTGCCAGGTTGTTGGAAAGCATGTCACGTCTAACTGGCTGATGAACGTTCGATGACGTCACATGCGCTGATGAGGAGAGCGGATTGACGGCGATTGACATCGATGACGTCACATGCGCTGAGAAAGAGTGCTGTCGAATCCAACGGAGAAGAAGCGCCTAAGTTCCGAGGAGTTAATAATTATTGTAATCTGTAGATGTTTTCTGATTCTGTCTTCAATCTTCAAACACTTCTGTTCTTCTGTGTCTTTGTTTTAATCAAAGTCTTTGGCGATGAATTCGATGACTGCGTGCGTCTTACTTAGTTTATAGTTGACTGAATCCTCTCATAGAATTCGCTGATTCTGTCCGAAGAAGATTAAATGCCAATGTACTCTTAGGGCCGTACGGAGACCATCTCTACCACCACCACCACCACCTCCTCCTCCTCCTTCTCCTCCTTCTCCTGCGTCTGAAGTCGTCATATGTGGAAGCGTTTAATCGCCAGAGGTCAGACATCGCATCCATCGATTGCATCCACTTTCCATCAGACTAAATGACGCTGTCGTTATCTCATTAGGAAAATCATTATTACAGCTAACAAGACCTCCACTTACTACCTGTCTCACTTAAGAATAAGCACAGACAGACACACACACACACACACACACACACAGGAAGAGAGACATTGATGAGTCATTGTTGCGAAATGTTTCATCATGGCGCTCTATTCGAATAGCAGCATTTTTATGGAAGTTCCTGCCATAAAATAAGCAAAATTCCAAGAGTATCTTCTATTTCAGAACAATATTTGGCAAACGACGCGGCAGCCAGTCACTTTCTAAGTGGGATGGATCTCTAATTCTCCATTCAACTCAAACAGCTTGATTCTCTAAATGTAATGAACAATGTTGCAAAATTCTCACATTAGATTCAAGGTTTTTGATTTTGTTTATAATAAACTGATTGATTGATTGATTGATTGATTGATTGATTGATTAGCCGCTCTATCCCTTAGGGGATGTCCATTAATGTGTCAATAATTTTGGGGCAATTTTTGACCCCTCTCCCCTTTCAACAACTGTCAACTTTCAGTGACCCCCCGCTATAATTATGTCAAAAACTTTTGACCCCCATGATCAGTGGCGGGTCCTCCTAAAAAGTTCAGAAGGTATTTTTGTGTGGTGAGGTGCGGACCTTTTCCCCATTTTGTTCATCAAGCGTCAAAATGATTACCTTTTTGCTTGTCAGACTTCTCTTCGTTGTGGTAAATAAGTATTCCATGAAATTTTCTATCTTTGATTATTTGAAAAAAGTGAAATTGTTGACGTCAACTTCTCTCGACCCCTCTTCTATAAAAAAGATTGTCAATATTCAATCGTCTCTTTGATTAACTCACGTGAATAAGATTTACTGGAAGACAGAGTAATGCCCTTAGAATAGATTACGAAAGACCTCAACTTCTAGTCGTTTTAAATTATTAAAAGATCAAGAGCCTATTAGACCTAGATGTCCATTGCATAATCTAGAGCACCAGCCATAAAGATAATTATTTTCACTAAAGTGACACAATTTTAGAAATTTAACTGAAACGCAAAAAAGGCAGATGCGACCACTTTACTGTGGTTCAAATTTAGATCCATTCGCAAGATAACTGGAAACAAATGGGAGAACTATACTGTGGTTCAAATGCATTCGCTAGATGGCAGGCCATTAATGCTTCTTTGTCTATTCGCAAGATAGCAGCACAATAGTGTTTTTCGGCTTATTCGCTAGATGGAAACACAATGCTGTTTTTCACTTGCTAGATGCGACCACTTTACTGTGGTTCAAATCCATTCACTTAGATGGCAGGCCATTGATGCTTCTTTGTCTATTCGCAAGATAGCAGCACAATAGTGTTTTCGGCTTATTCGCTAGATGGAAACACAATGGCACTCGCTAGATTAATGCTTCAAATGCATTCGCTAGATGGCAGGCCATTAATGCTTCTTTGTCTATTCGCAAGATAGCAGCACAATAGTGTTTTTCGGCTTATTCGCTAGATGGAAACACAATGCTGTTTTTCACTTGCTAGATGCGACCACTTTACTGTGGTTCAAATCCATTCACTAGATGGCAGGCCATTGATGCTTCTTTGTCTATTCGCAAGATAGCAGCACAATAGTGTTTTTCGGCTTATTCGCTAGATGGAAATACAATGCTGTTTTTTAAAATGCAGTTATTTCAATCAAAACGACGTGAAATTGGCAAATTCTCTCCTAATAATTCCACCAAATAAAAAATGGACGAGGATGGGTTCAATTAGATATGAAATTGATTCTTCGATAGGAAATAAGCTTTGTTTTGTGGTCGGATTCCATCTTTTGTATTTATTATAAAAAATGATCAAGTAAGTATGTAATTTAGGGTTGCCAGGTATCCGGTATTTGACCGGACTGTCCGGTATTT
Organism: Metaphire vulgaris; assembly: GCA_018105865.1. Taxonomy (NCBI): domain Eukaryota; kingdom Metazoa; phylum Annelida; class Clitellata; order Crassiclitellata; family Megascolecidae; genus Metaphire; species Metaphire vulgaris. The sequence goes on along the minus strand of CM030871.1, from coordinate 154,265 downwards.
AGGTAATTTGTCCGGTGAAAAATGGAGGCAATACCGGACATGTATGTGTCCGGTATTTTCTTTCAAACTACACAACTACAGCAAATAAGTCACTCTCAGTCTAGTAGAATCTGATTTCTGGAGTTGACTTTGCCCGGCTGACCATTAAACTTCGGATATAGCTATTTCAACTGTAGTCAGTACTCTGTAGAACTTGGACACGTTCAAACAATAAATTCTGAATCCTCATTTCCTATAATTACATCTCAAGTCTTCAGTTCTAAGCTTAAATCCTTTCTTTTTCTGAATTCATTTCCTCCATTGCTGTAACAACCTAGCCTCACTGCCCTTCAGATGTTGACTATTGCCTGACTGATCTTCCACCTTTCGCCTAAGAATAAGCAGCTACTGTTGTGCTGCTTTTAAAGCGCTATATAAATATACGAGATTTTACTTTACTTACTTAGAATCAGGGCTTTTTGGGCCGGAACCAGGCGGAACGGCGTTCCGGAAAATCGGAAGACTGGTATTTTTTAAAAATAGCTGTGGCGACTAAAAAACGTCATCACCTGGAAAATGGAGTGTTTTATAGGGATTTAGGAATTTGAAAACTTCTGTGACGACTAAAAAAGGTCATCGCCGAAATTTAGAGGCGCAAATATAGAAATCTTGCCATCTTGCCCCTTTCCGGAAAATAACCCGTTCCGAAAAATATTTTTTTAACAAAAAAGCCCTGCTTAGAGACAACGAATGTAAGAGAGAGAGGAGGAGGAGGAGGAGGAGGAGGAGGAGGAGGAGGAGGAGGAGGAGGAGGAGGAGGAGGAGGAGGAGGAGAAGGATGAGAGGGGGACGCATGCGAGAGATTCAGACAGGGAATCCAACGGGAGGATTATGTGGTCGTTAGGGGAGGAGGGGCTGTTTGAGTTCTTTAACAGTTACTGCGGGCAGAGGATCATGTCTCCGTGAATTCTTTTATTTGCAGAACGACTTAATTTGCGTCGCTTTGAAATGCGACAGTTTCCTCCTTCGATTGAATCTTCTTAAGAAGGTAAAAGTTCCGAAATGATCAAAGTAAAGAGAAACGGAGCGACATCAAACGCCAGAAAATAGAAGACAACCAATCTATTTGCTCTTTTGTTTGACTTTAGGCTTAAAAACCCAAACGCATTGAACTGCGACAACGGCAGCTGAAACAGCTCATGTGCCGCCGATCCGATGCATGGTCCTCCGAGTGTACATGCAGTCCTGCATTAGAATAACGCCCCGCCGCACTCTGTTCGCTGCCCATATGCTCAGCCAGTGGCTAGGTTCTTAACGACCCAAAGATTACAAAATTTGTGAAATGAGAACCAACCGAGGATCCCGCATGTTGACTTCGGAAGCAAATGATCGCCTCCAGACGAAAAGTGAATCCTCCTCATTTGACGTTCTGGTAGAAAATTCCGTTTGATTTTGACATCGAATGACCTGCTCTTTGCAGACATCGTCGCTGCCCAATTTCAGTCAGACTCCGCCCCCACCCCTCCCCCCCCCTTCAGGCTTCGGCCCATCCCCCTATCGACAAATGCGAATTTGTCGAGCATGTTGGCAACAAAGAGGCGCGTTCCATTTAGCCCATGATATTCAACGCAATTGCTAAGCTTAGATAAGGATCTTCGAAGACATATTCTTAGGTCTAAACTGTTTATATTTGAATGACCGATTACATAGGAGGCCTCTTCCCCCTCCCACTGCACCACAGTACAACACCCGATGTGCACCCGACGTGATTTTCCTGTATACACAGACGATAAGGAACTACGTTACTTTAAGGAGAAAAACACAAATAACCAACAACAACAACACTCAAGTGACTGTTCCAGTGAATATATTGATCTCAGGGCGATGATAGGAGGAGAAAGAGGGAGGAGAGAGAGAGAGAGAGAGAGAGAGAGAGAGAGAGAGAGAGAGAGAGAGAGAGAGAGAGTAGTTCCATGTGTTGTTGATCCTTAAACGCGTTTTAATTTCTTCGTCTTCTTGAGCACATTTTCAATTAATGTTTATTTTGCCAAAATTCTAACAATTAATCAACTTCAAAAATTAATAAATAAAGAATCGCAAAGAACTTCACAATTACGCAGCAAATCGTCATCAACGCTGTTTGTCCGATGAGACAGTGCGGGTGACGTCAGCGTCTTTTGTAATGACGATGGAGATGACGTCACTTCTCAGACGATCCTGTCTTGTATTGATTGGGGAGGAGGCCATGGTAGGACGGCGGTCTCCCCGCCATTCCCTTCCCAGGAGACCCGGCGGCGGCGGCGGCGGCGGCGGCGGCGGCCGAGGCGACCATCGCCGCCATCATGGCGCTGTAGTTGTATCGAAATCCGGCGATGTTTGGTAGTAGAGCAGCGGGGCCATAGTAGGGCATGGACATGGCCAGGCTTCTGGCCGCCGTCGCACCCGCCCCAGTGGGACCGTAGCCCTGACGGAGGGCGGCCTCGGGAGCACCAAGCACCCCGTGGGGCAGACCAGACATCAGCGAAGGAGGAAAGGGAGAGGATTTGGAGGAGGAGGAGGAGGAGAGAATTGAAAAGGGACTGAAGGGAGGAGAAGTGAGCGCCAGAGGAGAAAGGTAACTGTGGGAGGAGGAGGAGGAGGACGACGACGACGAAAACGCCGGATGGGGCAGCAGCGGGGGGACCAGAGGGGCGCAGCCAGGATCTACGGCGCCCGTCGACCTCTCGTTGTTTCCGTGGATTCGAAGGACTGTTTCGATTGTCTTGATCAGGTCCTCATTACAGGACTCTAGGATCAGCTCCAGGAGTCGACGGTCCATCCGAGGAAAGACCTTGACGAGAAGGTCGATGTTTGACCTTGACTCGTCCTCCAGGGCCTCTCTTCCGCTCTCTGCGTCACTTCCGGTCTCCAGAGACGGGCGCCTGTGCTCATCCAACCACGTGGCATAAGAAGAACCGGAAGCGGAAGCGCAGGCTTTGTCTTTGCATTTGACGGCGGCCACGTGACCGCCTTCTCTTCGTCTCTGTTGCTCTTCGAAAGAATAAGAGAAACGACATCCTCCGTCTAAGCGCTCTCCCTCCTCCTCCTCCTCCTCATCATCATCCTGCTCCCCTTTCTTCTCCTCCTCCTCCTCCTCCTCCTCTTTGTTCTCCTCTTCATCGTCTTGTCCTTCGTCCGTACGAGTGGGAGGATGAAGAGGAGGGGGAGGAGGAGGAGGAATGTCCCATCGGCTGGTGGAGTAATCCTCAGGTGAGGACGCTGAGAAGCGATCGTCTTGGCCGAGGGAAGCGACATCCTCATCTTCCATCCTCACTCTTTTCATCCTCCTCAATCCTAGAAAGAAGGCAGACAACAACTGAATCATTAGCGACAGACGCAATTGAAGGCACTGAATTCAAGAGAACTGAAATGAGTCAAGTGCAACTGCACTTATATTGGGAAATGCGTCGAGTTGAAGAAGCCTTCTTCTGGTTTCGCGGCCATTTAAAGACTCAATTCTAGGTTTTCAGCGATTTTTTCTTTAAAACTCGAAAGAGCGATCAGTGAGTCGCAGGGCACACAAACCACGAGCATTTGAAAACGGCGCTACATAAATTCACGGCAATTGCTTTGAATGAGTCGTCTCTGGCGCTATGTTTTGTGGGATACTATCGGCTTCCGCTTCAATTACGAACAGGAAATACAACGGCAGACATCTTGGAAACAGTGTCACGAGATTAACTCAAATCCATCCACTTGACGTCATCAGCAACCGACACTCGGTCGCTGTCGCCATGACTACCAACAGAACAGAGAGACAGACAGAGACAGAGAGACGACGGCAGGAAACAAGTTCTGTGGTCAAAAAGTCTGAAGCGAAATGACTTTGTGGTCGTCAGTCTCAAACAGCTGACCACTGGATATCCACTGGATGACCACTAGACGATCATTGATTGGCCATTGGATGGTGGTCTTAGCGGCCTCTGTCGTCGAACGAATGAACTACAGACGCTTCCTCCGTTTTCCGTTTCCTAGACATTAAGCGCTACTTCAAAGCAAATCTTCCATTCGTAATAGAAAGATCTCGAATCGATTAACCAGTCAAAGAAAGCAGCCAGGAGAGAGAGAGAGAGAGAGAGAGAGAGAGAGAGAGAGAGAGGGGGAACTAATTCAGTCACGTGACAACATTCATTGGTCTTCATTCATTGCGAGGATTCTTCTTCTGTGTTCTTTATCACGTGACTATTTTCAAAATGGCCAAGAAACAACCCAGAGAAAGGGTCGTCTCTCTTCGCACTGTTCCCAGCTTCTCTTGCTCCTCTCCTTCTCCCTCTCCTTCGGTTTCCCTTCTCCTCCCCATCATCTTCCTCCCCATCCTTTTAGGTCGAAGGTCAGAGGTCGAAACCTATTCCGTCATAAATTCCGTTACAGAGCTCGAAACTCGACACAAAGCGCCATCGGCTGCCCTCCCCCCCCTTCGGCCCGCGACGCGTTGTAGCCTTAAGTTATTGCGCCGCATAAAGCAAAGCGTCTCTTCCTGTCTCCAGTCTCCCTATTCATTCGGCAACTACTTCGCCTGCGTCGTTTGCGCTTCGAAGTGACCGAGCGCCAACAAAGTGCGACACCTAGCGAATGACAGCGACTCTCGTCGTGATCGACTGATTCGCCAGATGGCGTCGCCAACGACGGCAGAGAAAGAGAGCGCGCATGCGCGATAAACGCCACGTGACCTGGTCGTCGTCGTTGGCAGTGACCGTGATTTCCACGTCACTTCCGGTCTGAAGACGGGAATTCTTGGATGAGTGGATGGGAAGGAAATTGGAAATTAATGTTTCCATCGCAGCTGCTCTCCCATTTCTCACTTCGACTCTTGAAACGCCCTTTCCCTCTCACTGCGCATGCGCACTTCCGGTGGACAATAATATATGTAGCGACACAGGAACGGCATCTAGCGAGTGCTTTTGCCAGAGCCTCGCTTTCAAAGCAGTCTTTTTGAGCATGACGACTCAGCAGAGAGCACGGACAGAATTAGAAGCAGGCTGAGCAATGAGCGCTGCTAACTGACCTCTGACCACTGACCTCTGACCTCTGACCCGTCCACAACCCCAGCAGGCCCTCCGAGAGAAATTCAATGGCCCTGTGCGTCATAATTTCTTGGCGACCTTTTTTTATTTTTGCTCGTCAGCCGTTTATTATTTAAGTGTTGACGACCTTTTTTTTTTTTTTTTTGCTCGTCAGCCATATTTAGCACTGTGTCCCGGGCCCCCTTGTGCTCGCCGGGCCCCTCTGCTGAACTGACATTTTAACCATTCTTTAGACCATATTCATCATCGGCCCGGCCCCTCCAGACCGCCGGGCCCCTGTGCAAGGGCCTGAACCAGAGGAGCAGAGAATCAAAGAAATAGAACAGCCACAAAAAGTTAGCGACATTCTTTGTTTTGTTCTTGAGTTCTTTTGGAAGAGAACATTTCAATGGAAAACAGTTCACAAAGGTCAGTGGTCGAAGGTCAGTGGTCAGTGGTCAAGGGTCAATGTTCAAAGGTCCATCGACCATTCCGACCATTCGTGGGACTGTTAAGAGACGTTGACAGCGAAATTCAAAATATTAAGAACAGCAGAACGAAGGAATTTCTCCCCTCTGACGTCATCGGCGCCAAATTACGCAAACGACATCTTCCGCTCAGATTCATAATTACTTGTTACATATTACTATTATTATATTTTTTACTATCATGGTGGTAACATTCGTGTAAATGTATGATAAATTCTTTACAAATATTTATATGGTGCAACTTCGATGTTAACAATACAAATTGTAATTTCTTTTCACATTTAAAGACAGTTCTGTGCCAATAATAATAATAATAATAATAATAATAATAATAATAATAATAATAATAATAATAATAATAATAATAATAATAATAATAATAATAATAATAATAATAATAATAATAATAATAATAATAATAATAATAATAAATAATAATAATAATAATAATAATAATTATTATTAATTATTATTATTATTATTATTATTATTATTATTAATAATTGTCTGATGACAGTAGGAAGCGGCGAAAGTGTCTGCGACCGTAATGTCCCAGATAACGCATTTTCCTGTCCTCCATGGGATGAGAGTGCAGCCATCCGGTCGTTTTCCGTCGGATAATAATAATAATAATAATAATAATAATAATAATAATAATAATAATAATAATAATAATAATAATATAATTATAATTATAATTATAATATCGATCTACATCTTAACTTCTATAGCGCCTCTCTAAGTGTAGAGTTCAGCTGATCAGTTGCCGTCATAGCTGTGAGTTTCGTCACAGAGTTAAGACGAATGACGAATGACGTCACATGTAAGCCTCGATGACGTCATGAGATGACTGACTCTGAATCTCTCACCTGATTCGTCGTCATCGTCTCCGTCGCCCGATCGACCTTCGTTGTCTCGTTGTTGTTGTTGTTGTTGTTGTTGTTGTTGTTGATCACAGATCCTTCGTGTTAAGAGAGCATCGGAAGCAGAGTCGCTGTCTTTTGCCTTCGGTGGCTGCTGCTGCTGCTGCTGCTGCTGCTGCTGATGGACGATGGGAGGCGGCGGCGGGAGACCGTCGTGGTTGATCTGAAGCAGTCCATTGGGGCCGTAGAGTAGCCCCAGTTCCCTCGCCTCGTTCTCCTCCTGGGCCTGTTGCCTTCGAAGGGCCACCTGCGCCGCCATCACCCTCTGCCTCTCCGCTATCAGCGTACACTTTGCGCATGCGCAGTCGCGCCAACGACAGTACCTCTTGTGACCTTTCAGGGCAGAAACGACCCCGTGGTTACGACAGCGGGCGCACTTCGGGGTGCGTGGGTAGCGCTCGGCGGTCACCCCGACTACGACGCCCCTCGGAGGAGGAAGGAAGACCTGCGGCGGCGGCGGCGGCGGCGGCGGCTGAGGAGGCGGAGGAGGACCCCCGACAGGTGCCGGTGCTGGTCGGGCACCGATGGGCAGGAGCCCTGCGACCGACAGCCTCTGGTGGAGGTCATCGATGCGCAGGTTCAGAGGCTGGTGGCGACCCCCGCAGTCTAGAGGGCGACCGGCGCCCACGGGACCCACTTCGCTGTTCATTCTATGAATACAGGAAAATACATATATAGGAATTAGGAGGAAATGAAGAAAAGCTAAACTCAAAATCTAAATAAGGAAACAGATAAAGCGAGTAAAGAAATAACAAGACTTTTAAATAATCTATAATAATATTGAGCAACAATTGATACAATATATAGGCTTATTTAGACAATACAGTATATTCTTTATATTCTTAAGAGCCAAAACCAAGTCAAACGATGATTTTTAAACTGTATTTGACAGTTTGGCGATGGTCTGTAGCGCTACGTGTCGCCCATATAGGTCTACATGTAGAATAATTAAAAGTTGAACGCTTCTTACAACCGTCCATAAGTTTCTAATCAAACGGTGACACGTGTATACCGTATAGTCTGTTATGCACGGACTCACATAGACTGTCTTCGCAGATGGCCTTTTGAGGCAACAGCGCCTATATGAGGACGAATTCAAAGGGCAGAAGATTCTGTCTGATAAAGACAAAGACGACTTCTTTTGCTGACCACATCGCTCATTTCTCGTTTATCCTGCATTTGTATAGGGCCTTATGGGGACCTTAGTTTTAACGCAGATGAGCGAAGTTAACTGATGACGAACTATCGCTAGCAATCGCCTACCTGCGGTTCTTTTGCCCGTTGACCTTCGCCCCTTGACCTCCAGATGCCCTGGCTTCACTGGACTCGGCCCTTGACCGACCTCAACTGGAGCGACGTCAAATCAAACAGGTGCCCGAACGGCTAAAGAACTCTTCGATGTCATTCCTTTTATTCGTCCGATAAGAAACCTGCGGCGGCGCTCCTGGTCACGCCTTCTGATGCGATGACCAAGAACGTCAGTCACTCGGGGGTCGGGCCGGGCGGGACTGACGGCGAGTGACGGCGAGTGACAGCACCCGAAGAATTGTGCGTCAGCGGAGGACTGCGATTGGCTGACAGTTATTTCGTCTTCCGTCGATCTTCTTCGCTCAATTCCTTTCCACTCATTTCCACAACACATCACTTATAGGCCTACACTTGAAATATATTTTCACCATTGAGACCATCTTTCCTTTCCGTCAGGAAAAAGCAGTTGCCTATCAGTTCCCTTGAAGATGCTTACGGTAGACAAGTCTCTGTCTGTGACTGTCTCAGTCTTGCCTTTGAAGTCCACTCTCTTTGGTGTCACCGACTGTCACGAGTTCTTGTTTTAGGCTACCCAGAGACCAGAGTGCGGTGGGGCCTAGTCATCGGAAAGGAAAGGCGCGTTAAAAGAAAGGAGTTCTGTCGCTTATAAGAGGGAGCGCTGGCGCTATAGGCGTGCCTGCGGTGAGGATGGGGTGGGGTGTTGAAAACCCTTCTGCAGGACCATCTTTTATTAATTTTTGCTATATAAAAGAGAATTTCTCTTTCACGCGAAATAGCAAAGACCTCCAGCAAGCCTAGGCCTAAAGGGTCCCGTGTGTGTATATAGGCTAGGCTCTACAAGTTACAACACATGACATAGATCTATATATTCATAAATATTATACTTCGATGACTGGGTCATTTAATTTTTAAGGGACTCTCCAACTGGGAAGCGATGCCATCATTGCCATGGTTGGATGAAAGCCCTAGAATAGGCAGGTCTAAAGTCAGGGGCATAGGGCCAAGAGAGGTAATTAATTGTGACTAATATAGTATGTTCCATTTACGCCAATAGGCCAATCGGTTCTTTGTTAGGCCCAAACCACCAAGATAATCTACTTTCGAATTCAGCAGTCTGTGAAAAAGAAAGTGGAAAATAGCATTCGATAGGCTACGTCTAACGGCCGACGACGCGTAGTATATCACTGTATATGGCATTTGAAATTACCCTCTCTAATCTCTACAGACACTACTGTAAAGTGTAAGGAAGATCAACAAACGCCATTGCATTGTGCCTACGAAGATGCTTTCCTAAATTAAATTCTGTCGAAAAGTTAAGGGCGTTATCGTGTACAATGGGACACCGAGTGAGGCTAGCAACAGCCGTCTTCAGATTGACAGCTCAAGAACCGCCATCAATTTCACCGATATTAATATTTCATTTGCCTCCGATGTTCATCTTTTGTGTCGAATGACATATTTAAATAATAACTCCGGCGATTAATCCTCCTCGCTCTTAAAGAAATGTCTGCCATTAACGCTAGGTGGCGCCCGTATTCAATCGAGCTCTTCGATATTCGTCGTCTTCGATCGTCGGTCCAGCTAATTACCGTGTAGCCTCGTGACATTGATTTGTTTTCTGTAACTAAACTGCAGCTAATTTCCCTCCAGATGGGAGTTCTATGTATCGGGGGCTAAGGCCCCCGTTCCATTCACTCAACAAAACGCTTTCCACAGTTAAAGACAATTTTATTCCTAATAATCTTTCATGAATTGCTGTCGACGCTAAAAGCGTCCGGTAAATCGCACCTGATGTGATCATATTTCAGTTTTCTGGCTGCTTGGGTTTGAGGGCGGGGGCCAGCATTCCCAAAGAATCCATTGAATCCGTGCAGCGTCCTTATTCATGCTCTGACGACCGTTCGCCAGCTAGGCAGTGTACAGCTTCACAGATCGCAGCTTACAGCCAAACTTGACGCTACTCCGCAGATGCTAAAATTATAGAGTTTATGTTTGGGTGTCCAGCAGCTATTCGACACCCCTTGGCTCAAACTCGGGGGTGTCCCGTCCTCATGATCGCCGCCTAGCGGCCTATGGTTTATATTGAAACACTCATGGAGACATTGCCTTTACGTAACAAGAAGACTGAAAAATGAATTACCCAATCAATCCTAATTTGTTGTAGGCCCAATGCAATTTACTTCATTATTACATATTATAGTTAATGACCAGTGGCGGCTCCACCGGGGGGGCAGGGGGCCGTGCTCCCTATTGAGTGCCTGCCTCCCAGTTGGGACCCTATACTTGATGCTACATACATTAAACAACAAATGGTTGACCCCCATGATTAGAAGTTGCCACCCCAACGGCCCCCCACTTGCCAAATCCTAGAGCCGCCACTGTTAACGACCTCAATCAGAATCCATTAAATTAACATCATCAATCAATCAGTTTATTAGCAGGCCTATAAAAATCAAGACCAGAGATAGCTAAGGCCTACTAGACCCTATTACAATTCAATATCTGGAAAATAGTTGTAAAGACAAATGCAATATTTCATATTTCGATATTAGATAATAGTTTGTATATTAAAAATTGAAGTGAAAGAATTAGGATACTTAAAGTGGAAAGCACTTCAAAGCAGAACAAGAGAAACAATCTCTGTCCAAAGCCTGCTTTCCCTATGAATCAATATACAAGATACAAATTAAAATATTCAAGATACAAATGCAATTTTTACAGAAGAAATTATTTTGATTGATCATCAAATCATGATTTGTGCTTCCTGCATTTTCACTCATTTTTCAAGAACAAGAATCGTTGACCGAAAGCAGATGGAGTATCACCTAAACATAAGAGATAATAACATTAGCATCGTAGATTGAACACAATAAAATTCTCTAGAAGACTTTCTGTCACCATGGCAAATAAACTATTTACCTGTTTTCAATTATTTTATCGAATCCTGACAAACAACGGTCCAAGAATGAGAATCCTTGACTGGAAGTAGATGGTGTGCGACCTAACAACAACAGAAAAGAATTAACATAAGAGATAGAAGAATACATGTACATTAAAATTCTTCAGCAAACAAGCTATGTAAGTAAACTGTAATTGTAAATAAACTGGTCTAGTAAAGTTCACTAACAAGAATAGTAAGCTATAACAAGAATATATGAATAAAATATACATGGAACTTTGTTAACACGAATTCATAAAATTCACATGCACATGAACAAAACAGAACACCAGAAAAAACAGAATATCCTAGTAAATTCCAGGGACGTCATTGGGGGCAGGGGGGCCGTTGCCCCCCTGATTTTTAGGAAAAATTTTTTTCGTCAATGTTTGTTTTAATTAGGTTTAAAATGGAAATTTGGGTGGCTAAGCAGGTAAAGAGACTACTGAAAAGCAAAAAAAGGCAAGGAAGGCTCGATGCCGAATAATCTGAAGTAACTAATACTAATCACACAAAAATGGCTGACAAGCAAAAAAAAGGTCATCAACTTTTTCGCAAACTTGCATTACAAACTTGCAAACTTGTCAGACCGACAGTGTTTTGCCCACCCCCACCTGAAAAACAGTGAAATGACGTCTCTAGTAAATTCCAGAAGTAAATGCGAAGGAAGCTACTACCACTGAGGATTTTGGTGGAACTTCGACTGTAGCGATGAGGCTGTTGTGGTTACTGATGACATTGTGACTCTCTCGACAATCAATTACAACACTAGTGGCTCTCGTCATTGACTATAAATGCAATAAAACACTACAATTTTTAAACAATTGTCAGCACTACAAAACTGGATTGTCTCAAGCAATAGACCTATTATTATTATTATTATTATTATTATTATTATTATTATACAGGACGATTTCTTGAGTGTCGTAAGCGAAGCTAAAAGGGCCTAAGTCAAAAGCGCTATTAATGGGTTTATCCAGTAAATTCCTTCAAGAAGGACATCAGAGTAATCAATCAACACTGAATTTGGAGAGGTAGATGCAGATAACTTGAGATTTCTTGTGGGAAGTTCTTATGAATTTCTTGTTCATCAAAAAAACTTGATTAAAACGTAGTAATTCTCAGAAAGTAAAATATATTTTGATAGAAAGAGACAGATGCATTGTCAATCTTGCATTATTTTCACATCATTAACCGATGAACACTATTTCCAATATTTACTAAATCATGATCGTTATAAGTGCAGTCAAAGCCCTCTTTGCTGCATCCTTCAACATAAGCACTTAACAGAAATATAGGCACTAAGAGATAGGCCTAGAGATGGAGGTGTCGATTCCATTGTATTAAGTTGGGCCACAAAGCAGTCACATATTTCATTTGCATAAAACAAAGACCAGATTCTCTTCTAAGAAATTGAATTAAGGAAATAAATTTTATTTTCAGTTAGCAAAGAGTTTCACGAAACTTTGTCATTTAACCAGGATCTCTGAAGAACTGTGCTTCAATTTGCTATTTGTCAATTCAACTGGAAATCTCACTTTGTTTTCCACCACAAGACACGCCCGAGAATCTGTGACCTGTGCATGGAGGAAGACCTCCTTTCCACCTCTGATTCTATGCTCTTCTGCCTGAAATGTAAGCAGACAATCTTAACCACATTTTTAGGGCATGGGTAATGAAATTAAATCATCAAGTAATGTAAACTTATTTACCCTAAAGCATTTTAAAAAGTTCAATTCAGTGTCACTCCTCTTAATGTCACAGCAATTAATTCAACTCTTCCTGATGTCTCTGCTTCAAAACTAAAATATTTTTGAACGCCACATTAATTAGACTTGACTGCATCACAGTAAACATTTTCAGCACTCTGACTGATCTCTGGAATTGATTTTGCCCTGCTGACCACTAAAACCTACTTTAATGGCAGATTATTATAAGCACCTAGGAATATGCAGCTACTACGGTACCTACTTTCCAAAGCACCATAGATTTTACTTACTTAGTCTTTAGACTGCTATTATAGAATCAGTTTGATGGTCATCAAATTAACAGCATTCAATGTTTACATTCGGAAAATAAATCAGAGAAACTTCTGGATGTTCACAACGCAATATACAAACACTGTGAATTATTTGTTGATTGAAGATATGTGAAAAGTTCTTTCCGGTTGTGGACAACTTTGTGACCTTGAGGGAGACATTTCCTTTCTCTGTAAATGCTTCCACCAGGAATGGTGACAACTACAAAGCAAGGTTAAAGCAAGGATTCATAAATGTCAAAGCATATGTTTCTTATGACTTTTGGAAACTAGCCCAGTTGTCAAATGCATGCATAAACACATTAAGATATTTATTCCAGAAAAAATGGCCAAAAAATTTCTAAGAAATTCTTAAATTTCCATTCCCATTGGATGTCAAGAAGAGATATAATCAAATTCAGTTTCATACAAAAACACAATCTCAGAATGCAAAGGCACCAAGAGATGAGAATTCACGTGGACGCATCCGAGTGCACACACACCTCATCCATCACAAGCGACCGATTGAATCCAAGCGTCTCGAGTGGAATCCAAAGCTCTTCCAGATTGTCATGATTTTCTTCCGCCTCCATGAGATTCAGATGGAGAAATCCGTCTCGTGTAATCTCCCCGTCTTTCAGATCAATATTTGCTGGTAAAAGGTTTTAATAGAAACTTTAAGACTGACATCAATGACTAGATACCACATTCAAGAATCCATCTAAAACAGTAAGTAAAGACTGCTTCAGTGATTATATTACGATATTTTAATCTATCAAAGAGTATTACTCTATAACAAGCTCAACAAAAACAGCTTCAGCCACTTTGTCAGGCTTTAAGTCTTTGAAAAGACAAAGAAGAAGTTGTCCAAAGAGCATTTATAACATGACTCTGTAGAAGGCAAACGTACGCCGGTCCACTGATACTGAATAAATGAAACACCCCAAACATGCTGCAATGCTCTGTAAATGTAAACGATATTCAATATAATCAAAAGATAAAGGATGGCCAACCTTCCACTGCTTCCCATTCAGCATCTGCTACCTCTTGTCCACTTGTCCTCAGATTGAAGAGGTTGAATTCTTCGCGGCTCAATAGACCATCACCATTAAGATCAAACAGATCGAAAATGTCACTCAGCACGTTCCTAGAAGGCATGACATAAAATACTTTAGCATGAAGTACTACATGTCATTCCACAGTCTGCTGTCTCCACATACTTTGCTGAATTTTTACAGCTAAAGAACTGACAGAATACAAAAACTATGATAATTCAACTTATAACCTCGTAAGCCTCGTTCCTTGGCACAAACACACATGAAGCATCAAGCATTACTACTCCACGTCCATCCAATGCTAAAAATTTACCCACAAGTACTGTCTTGCCTGACTGAACTACCATCAAAATGAGCTCAACGCAATTAATTCAAAAGCAGAAATTACATGTTTACAGGTAAAAAAAACTAACACAGGTTACATCATCTTTTAGCTTACTTGTAATCCTTTGTGAAAGTGACTTTTCCATCTTTCCTGCGCAGTAGTTCAGTGTCTCTCGAGTGTCTCTGGGTTGACGACCGCCTTCTCAGACGACATCCTGTTGTGAAAGCAATCAGACGATACGTTCCCTTCTCAAGTTCACAGTTGACGCCGGATTTCTGAAAATTAAGTCAAACATCAATTGCTCTTCTACTGACAACATACTTCAGTAAACGGTAACTGAAAATTCTTTCATGATTTACATTTACACATAAATCATCTGATGACTTTGAGTTAACAATCAAAACCCAAGAATCTTCCTCACCTATTTCACTTTCCCCGGTCAACATCATGCAGTCTAATCTCTGAATACCGAGAATCTTAATTCTATGTTGAGAGAAACCTACTCCTTTCTGGTCTCTTTGGTCAGTGAAAGCAGTCAGGTTGTTTTCAGAGTCAAGAATGAAAAGCATTATGTCGACAGGTGCCCCACTCTTCTCACAGGTGCTCACCAGGTCTATGAACAGCAAAAAGTACAAACAGATGCAACATAAAACTGACATAACAGCATCACTAGGCATTTGTATACACCACAGCCTCCCCATCAAATACAAAAGTGGTATCACCGCCCTACATAACAGAAAATAAACTGAGAAGTTGCCCACCACCAGATCTAATTGAGACGGGTTCAATTGTGATCCAAGCTCGAGTAGATTGCGCAATTCTAAGAGCATATTGGTGGCCAACAATTCTGGAATCATCGTCGAGAAAGAAACAGCCCTTGTTCTTCGCAACCCTCCAATCCTGTCATCAAAAGAAACACAGATTGTCACAGCACAGCATTCGCACAGCATTCGCACAGCATCTCAAATGTAAAATATTTCAAATGAATTGCTTCTATATTCTAAACAACCTCTTCACTCAAGTAACTGAAATCTTAATACTGGACATAAAAAATTCCGTCAGTATACCCGGAGATTTTTCGGCTTCTGAAGTGTCAGCAGCTTTGAAGTGAGTCCTGGTTTTGTCCACTCGAGTTTCTCCTTTCCTCGTGATGAGAGGTTGGCTTCTGTGAAAGTGTCAAATGCATGAAGACATCCACTAAAAGAGAGCCTCTGAAGATGGAAATAGGAAAGGTTGTGAAAGAGAGAAATAACTTTGCATCTCAGAGAACTAAGTTGCCTCTTAATCTAAGAAGCAATCAACAGAGAGCTTTTCCTCAAGTACTTACCACTTTGCACCTTTCTGCTATGACTGGACCTAGGAGTTGGAGTAGGAGGTGAAGATGACTTGTGACCTAAGAACATGCAAATGACATATACAATGTACTGCATAAGTGGCAAAGTCTGCAATGCACCATCAGCCTAACTATTTCTATATCACATCCCAAGGTAACAATTCTATAGCAGTCAATTAAAGTCTAACCAAATGGCCGTGCAGATGTTGATGTTTTTGAAACACCGATGATAATTTCATCGTCGTCATCATCATTGTCACCTTCATCAAAATGGCTTCCTACAACAGAAAATGATGCAATTCATCAGAGAAGAAAACCCATTAATTTTTTTAAAAATCACAATGAATTCTTTAATGCATTAACAAACGTGTTTATGTGCTAATTTGACAACGCTAATAATAAATAATGCATTAGCATACTAGAAATGTTACCCTTTAAGCAAGAATAGCTATTGAAAGACAAGATTAACATACTTCATCTATTAAATGCCCTTAAAATCCATGCATTTTGTAAGCAACAAGCAATGGTTGAGATTTCAAATGTACTCAGTCGCTCGTATCTGTGTAGCTTAACCAGATAAAAGCTTAAGATATGCCTTTCCTCTTGTGTAAACCTAATCACCTTGTTTAGAATTTGACCTTGACCCCATGTGACCTCTGTCTGCCGCTTGACTATGCCTCTTCTCGAAATGTCTCATTGCCAGTTTCTTACATTCCTCCTGAGTTCGCATCACCATTTCTATAAACTGCAATGCAAAAACTACATGTTGTTAAGCAACAGACAATAGATTTCCACTTTACTATAGCAATGGTTACAGTGGTTACAGTGGTTCTCACACAGGGCAGTCCCTACTGAACCACTTTAAACCTTGTTATATTATATATTATATTATTATTAATGGCTTTTGGTAAATATTAATTATTGTTTAAAAACTGAACATTGATGACAAGAGTTTATAAATTCCTTAGATATAAATAGAGAAATATCATAATTCTATAGAATTTATATTTAAGAGTGCTCTTTTCCATTGTAACTAATACCTTATCATGATTGGAAATATAAGCACCTGTTCTTGGAACTTAAATGAATGACCATACATTACATGTCCAGTGTTTGAATGCAGATGAGTGACAGAGACTTAGCACCTCACTGGTTGAAGATGATCACCTCCATCATAAAATATCTTTGTCTGACTGTCCCTGAGTACCTGATACAGTCGGTTTTGTCAAACCTTAGTGACAATTTTTGGTACACAATGAGCACTGGGTTTCAAATTTGTTTCTTTGTTTCATAAGAATTTTTACACAATAATTATTAGCAGAAAAATAACATATTTTACTTCTTTGTAATTCAACCTTCCATCCCCATTTTCATCAACTTCATCTATTAAATCCTGAACTTCTTCTTTTGTCATCTTCTCTCCTTTCTTTTAAACAATAACCAAAATAAAACACAGCAGAATCACAAAAAGATGCAGAGAATTACAGAACATACATGAGCTTATTGTAGCTCTAGTCTTTATGACATACCTGTTTGGTTTGGCCTATTCCCCTCAGAGTACTACCACATGGACCTTAAGTTCACTGGTCAAAGGGAACGATTACTCACATTCAGTGGGCACTATTTGGTAAAGTATTGACGATTTGTAATTCACAGACAAAACATAGCCAAGCATAACATCGTTGCCATCTTTTGTATAGAGAATGAACATCCTATATACAAGTGGGTGTCATGATTTAATTTCTCAAGCTCTCAAATAAACTAAATCTTTGATTAATATTCCAGTAATAGTAAATGCAAAGTTTAAATGATGAAAGTATTATTATGATTACAAATTGTTCGTAAATAACGGTCAAAACTTGCAGTTGTGAGGATCCTATGGAGCTCAGCATTTGTGATGAATCCGTCTCCATTGACGTCAATCTTGCGGAATGCTTTCAGCAATTCATCTTCACTGGACACTGGTTCTTTTCTGCAGATTTCACAAAAATCTTCAAATGTCAGATAATCTGCAAAAAGAAAAACAGAAAGAATATTTAATATAAAGTTCTTAAAGCAACAAATTATACTAGAACTGGTGCAGCAAAAGTGCATAATTATTACTACAAATACTAAACAATCAAATAATCAACCACAGAACCATGCTCTGGAAAAACAAGCTGCTATAATAAAGATCTGAAAACCTTATGAAAACGTAGTATATATTTATCAACATAAGCTTCACTACAAGCACCATCATCATCATCATCATCATCATCATCATCATCATCATCATCATCATCATCATCATCATCATCATCATCATCATAGCAATCCAAACTAACCTTTCAGTTGATTATATAAAAAATGGAAAATGCAAAGCCATAATAATAATAATAATAATAATAATAATAATAATAATAATAATAATAATAATAATAATAATATTATTATTATTATATTAACTGGATTTAAAGTGGATTTCTCCTGTTTTTCTCCTGATTAAAAATTTTAATCTGGACAAGATCCAAAATGATAATTGCCTTTAATAAATGCAGCCCTTTTTTAAAATAAAAATTGTAAGCACAAAATTGCAAGACACTGTTAAATTACCAATTACCTGTATGATTTGTCCAATATTTGTTAAGCGTTCTAGACAAGAGATTGCGTCCTGTCTGCTGTAACACTTCAAATATTTTAACAAAAGCTAAATTAGGAAATATTTCAAACTTTAGATCTGATTGTAAAAACTATCATACTATGCAACCAAATATTTTTGAATTAATTCAATGATTGTGCAAAATCTACAGAAGTTGCTTCTAAACACTCAATCAGGTCTTCAGATGGCGCACACTTGCATCGCTCTTGGTAAGCGTGCACTTTCAGTGGCCACTGGGCCAAGAATATGGAATTCACTTCCAGCATTGGTCCGCTCTGCGGAGTCTCTTGCGACATTTTGACCAGGACTCAAAACGTAATAATAATTATGCACTTTTATAGCACCAGTTCTAATACCCAAGGGTATCAATCGATGGTACTTCAAAATCCATCCGCAAAAGATCCAGGTCATTCGAGAGATCAGTCAGAGTTCTCTATTGCCAAAACGTCATAACCGGGACCGGAAAATAGGACTGACCTATTGTATAATAATAATAATGGAGGAATTCGATTCAAATCAGAAGTTCAAAGAAGATGATCACGGATGTTGATCACAAAGTAAAATCAAAATTCAATCTCAATTGCCTACCTTTAGATAATTCTGCTTTGCTGGTAATGTTCATGCGTAGTTCGTCGAAGACAGCGAGGTAAGCTGCTTTGCATTCGACGACGAATGACCCTCCTCCTCCGAAAGAACTCCGTCTCTCGCCACTCGCCACCAGCGACCCCCGTCCACTCGCCGCTGAGTTCGGTCGACTCAGTCGATGAGACGAGAAGGACATCGCAACGCCACCAACGGTCAATGAGACGAAGAAGCAAAGAAGAAAAGACCGACGGACGGACGCTGAATGATCGGCCGAGAGACACAGAGAAATCAAGCGCAATCATCAATGGAAAGCGTGCTCCGTCGTCAAAGGCACCCGTCGACAGGCGGCGCTATCGTCGAATTATATTGCACAAGCAGGGACACAAAATAATAGTAATCGAGTGGATACGAGTAGACGCGTAATTTTATGGTAAGTTTGGACTTTGATATGAATTAAAAACAATGCGAGATTCTACAAAATGCTAGGCGGAGTGTGTCCCAATAGCCATTAATTATACAATTTGAATACAAATTGTTTAGTAGCAAATTAAGTAAGAAGTGACGCACTTGTTTACAATACACACGCAATTTATATTAAGCTATATGATACTACACACTACCGTTAACAATACAAAAATTCGATCATCCACAGAGAACTATGCGAAAAAAGAACTTGTGTATCAACGCATTTTAAAAATATTGTTGCATAGTCAATGAGAGTACTTACTTACTTAATGAATACTAATTGGTAAACATTTAATGGCCGCATTTCATTGGTCAAACCCAATCGCGGAAAAACCGGCGATTGGTCGAAACGTCCTTGATGACACTATTCCTTTGTCACCAGATATAACAGTCACTTGAATAACAATATTTGGTATAACAAGGAAGATCACATATAATGTAGTTGCACTTAAGAACTCTTAATTCCTGAGGTGGGTAGAATTGGGGGTGTCAATGTCCAGTGTTGAGTCATACACGCCTACTCACTTACTTCTAATTATGTGTTATATTTAACATATCTAAGTATGCTTCCGGCCGCGTTGGGGTGGGGCCTTGTTTACCATGAGAATAACTGCCTTTAAAATGTATAGATGCCCGTGATTTAGGTCTACCGACTAAGTTTTAGTGCGTTCAACTTCGAATAACTTGTTACTCGTCATTAAGTCTTATGATTCATTGAAAAAGCCGCCCTTAGCGAATATCCACGCAACTACAAACGACTCTAGTGAATGCTCACGAAACTACAGACGCCTCTGGTGAATGTCAATGGAACTACAAACGCCTCTAGCGAATGCCCACGAAACTACAAGCACCTCTGGCGAATGTCAATGGAACTACAAACGCCTCTAGCGAATGCCCACGAAAATACAAAAGATTTGTCCTCAACTTCATCACTTTTGGATAATGAATGCATAAATAATGGAAGTGAAATCAGTTTTGTACAGAAGCATGATAGAACTGCAATTATGCATTTATCTGTTTGACCAATTCATTTGCATTATTGTCAGTGTCTGTATAATTGAGTGTCCAGTGTTTGTTGCTTCCAGATGGGCTAATGGTTAGGATTGCAGCCTTTCTCGTTGGTGGCTCGGATTTGTTTCCAGGTGTGGGAATTTGTAAATTATCTAAACGGGATATCATTTCTTTCAGTTCTGCGATCACTCTTTATCCAGCCTTGCTCCTTTGTAATTGCTTATTTCTGCGGAAATGCTTGTCTGTTAATGTTATCCGTGTAGTTGCACAAATGTTCTAACTGAAGATACCCAGTTGTCTGTGATATCCTGAATTTACATCCTAGCACTTTTCAGGTAGTAAACACTGAGATGATAAAAGTTTTTAAAAATCTGAAAATCAGAACACTCAATCCACAATATATTTCTTGATTGGTTTATTCGAGTCATTTTAAAAAGCAACAAAAACATTTTTAACAAGATATAACATTCAAGAATAATGCTATTTCAATTTCTATTATATATTTAAGTGCCCCCTGTAAGAAATTGAGTAGGCCTAAGTGACAGTCTTTCGGAATGCTTGCAGATAAAACTTTTGAAAAACAGGTCAGAAAGTACAATATGATAACATATCGAGTAAATCTTTTCAGCAGGTGTTATAAAATCTAAAATTAGTCAGCCAAAGTCGGACCTGTAGAAAGTGGGGGTGTAGGGTGCACCCCTGGAAAAAATTAGGGGGTGCATTGCACCTCTTAGAAGATGAGGCTGTTTTTGACTCATATTCCCTTATTTTTGAAAAGAAGATAAAGGATAAAGGAAGGTGGTGACCTTTTTTGCTTGTCAGGATTTTTTATGGTAAATGATGAATATTTTAGCTACGTCCCTGAAATATGGACCCCTTGCTAAAAATTCGTTCCGATGGGCCTGTCCAAAGTGAATGAATCTCTATTTTGAAATATCATTTGTACGAAGCAAAATATTGACGTAAGAGCAAAATTAATTTGTATAGCACTGCGGCTACGAATAGGCTAAAGCTATGAAGAGTCAATCAGATCAAATGGCGTAATAATCAGTTAAAAGTTCTCTCAACAGAAGATTAGACTTGGAATCATCAACGTCGTCGTCGTCATTTATGGAGCACTCTTCAGAATGGATCTGCCGTTAAGAGGTTGGACGGGTCTGAAGTTGTCGACCATAGGTTCATCTGGTTCACCAGCAAAGTTAGTGAACAGCTCACGAAAAGCGAAAAGCTGAAAAAAACAGATGAATTTTAAAACTCTTAGCTTCTAAAGAGCCGTTAATATAACTCTGAAATTTTCAATCAACTTGTTAGAAGCAAAGAAAAAGGAGGAGAAGGAGGAGAAGAATGAAAAGCAGCCTAAATATACGAAAGTAGCCAGTGTCCGGTCACTCCGGTGATACCTGGTGAGGTGCCATCTCGATCTTTGAGGCAAATACGGACCAGGTGACAGTTTCGAAGCATTCGGGGGTCGTGAGGCTGCCTTGATAGCGATAGTACTTGTGGTACGTTGGTAGGAGAGCGCTGATTCTGAACGGTGGTACTGTGGTACTCTCGCCTGCAATTAGAAAAAAACGAACCAGTCATTGACACAGCACCTTCAATCATGAGGTCACTTCAATGACGTCATTAGCCGTGGTCCAGTGATGACCGGAAGCCTACGCTCGACATTCTCAGCGATGACGATGACGACATCCAACTCTAGGATACATTATCTTGATTTTTATAGAAATAATTATGAGACTGAAGTGACAGAAGAGACGTCACCCACCATCATACGAGACACTCAAGAAGTGACTGATCAGATAATTTACTTCCTCTATCTCAGTTGCAGCAGAATTCACCTGAACAACAGAAACAACACACGCTAAACACTCTGACAAAAAACTCGATGATTCCAAGCGTTCCTTTTCAACCATTTCTAAACACTAGAAAGCCGTGACTATGGTGTAGACCAGGTGTGGCCAAACTGCAGCTCCCGAGCCACATGCGGTTCTTCCAACAGAATCTGTGGCTCACAAAAAGTGTTTCAAAATGTCATCGAGGAGATTAACAGATCAACAGAAGCATATAGTTGCCACACAACAGTAATTATATCGTCACCTCGCCAATGTTATCATAGGTCCCATAAAAATAGCAGCAGAGATTTAATGAAATTTTACAAAGAATTGGATCGTGCTGCCTCGTTTTCTTGTCTAATTGTAGCAATGCGGCTCCCAGACTTTTGAAAATTGTCGTTTGCAGCTCATACCTTCTATGGGCTTGGCCACCCCTGATATACACTCTGAAAGAGAGAGAGAGAGAGAGAGAGAGAGAGAGAGAGAGAGAGAGAGAGAGAGAGAGAGAGAGAGAGAGAGAGAGAGAGAGAGAGAGAGAGAGAGAGAGAGAGAGAGAGAGAGAGAGAGAGAGAGAGAGAGAGAGAGAGAGAGAGGGACACAGAGAGAGAGAGGGAGAGAGAGAGTCGCTATGTATAGCAGCCCATGCAGAGGATGCAGGGGCTTACATCAACCAGGATGCCGAGAACAGCCAATCCATTTGGCTTGTCTGCCGCAGTCGACACATTTACGTAGAGTTCGCTGTTGTAATGAACAAGATGAATCTACAAAGAACAACAACAAAGACAGAAGAATGTCATTTGTCTCCCTCTGATGTCATATCACATGACTGCAGTTGAAAGACATTTTCTCTCTCTCTTAGCGTATAAGAAGCAGGGTGAGACAGCACCTGAGTTGCTGCAACAGGTGGTGTTGCACTATGTCCATGTAAGATAATAAGATGTAATATAGGAATAAAGAAGTCACTGAAACTTTGATGTAAGGAAAAATGAAGGTCAGAAATGGCGAATATTTTACGGACCTCGAGTGGAAATGCTTTTCCGTTGATCGTGTGTTCCGCTCCTTTCGTGTCGTCGCTGCCCCAATGGAAGTGCAAGTGATCGAGGGCAAAGGTGCTTGGCAGTCTGCCTCCGCTGATGCCAATTCCCGCATCGGCCGCCACTTTCACGACCACTAAACAGAGCAACAATCAGAGGTGAATGCAAGGGAAGTGCAACGGACGAAGACATTGCATACACAAACAGGCGCTTTTCGCATCTAAAAAGAAGGGGGTTCTTCTAAACGTTCATAATTCTTAATATAGACTGCATATCTACGCCGTTTGAGTTCAAGGATTTTACCGCTTGACCTGAAATGAACTCAGCACTTGATCTTAGTGACCCTGACGCTGTACCTGAGTGACCGTTGTTGATGACGGTGAATGACTCCGTGCCGATGACGTCATAGTTGATGAAGTTCAAGGTCAATCCTGAGCTGTAAACCGCCGAAGAGCTTTGAATGTCAATTGGCGACTGAGCATTTCCTCCACACAGAGGATAGTGAACCGACCATTCTGACGGACCTACAAACAAACCACACACAGGCGGCGATCGGATCTCAACAAGAATTATTCGTCTTCTGAAAGATAAAATGAATATATAACAACTCTTATAGCCATTAAAATAGAGATTTACAGCAGGTCTAAGTACAGGCCTACTAAGCGAAATATAAATTATACACAATTGACCAGATGTAAGAGTGGAAAAGAGCAAGAGGCAGTGCTGGGTCAAATACATTTTCAAAGTATTTAAATACCAAATACTAAATACAGGACATGGAAGTATTTGAAATACAAATATTAAATGCATTTCCCGAGCAGTATTTCAAATATAAATACTTACATACATTACAGTATTTTGTATTTGTTTACAAATACATTCACGTACTTTGCCGTTACTAGTACCTCCATTACTAGAACTAGGAGTAGTCTAGGACTTAGTTTATTTTCAGTAGCCATCTTGCAAAGAATAAACAAGCAATGAAGCAATGACATCAAGTCGTCAACAAACAAGGAATAAATATCACAATCTGCCTGCACAAATTTTGCAAGTAAGTAACGGTACTGACGGTTCAGACTTCAGAATCAGCCAGAATGCTGAATTGCTGATGTGGTGTTTAACTAACCACGTAAAGGCTGTATGGAAAATTGTGAATTTAAATTCTGTAGTATTTTGTATTTTGCATGTAAATGAAATACATTAAAATACTCGAAAAAAGTATTTCTTATAAAATACAAAAATTATTTGCGTTTGGAGTATTTCAAATACAAATACAAAATACTTCGGAGTATTTCAAATACGTATTTCAAATTCATGTATTTGAAATACTTCCCAGCAATGGCAAGAGCAATACAAAGAATAAAGTAGTCATATATATATATATATATATATATATATATATATATATATATATATATATACAGACACTCAAACAGCAAAATAAAAGCAACAAGAACTAAAGGCAATAGCGAATTGATAAGGAAATAGGCCAGACGCAGAGAAGAGTGGAAGGTATTGCATAGTAGTGGAAGGTATTGCATAGTATGCGCACCAGTAGTTTGCAAACTACTGGTGCGCAAACTCCCAGGTGCGCAAACTGTATACTGATGCGCATACTAATGTAAACCGAGTGGAAATCCATGGTCGCCGACGTAGCAATACAATTAAGGAACATATGCATGAAGAAGAAGAGGAAGCGGTTGTATATCTGAGAAATAATTGTCTCACCGTCCGCTCCGTGATAGCTCCAACCTACAAAACATTAAAATCTTAGATGACATTTATTTAATTGTCTATTTCTGCTTAAACAGAGCATTAGAGGACCGAGACAGTCGCTGTGGAATTATGCGTTCGGACAATAAGAAATAAAGGGCGGATCATAAATTTCTGGGTGCATGCTAAGTCCGTCGCCTTTTCCAATCGCAACTTATCAGTTCTACTAAACGTTAAAAGTCACGACTAGAATGTACAGTATTTATGAAATGAAAATAACTAGAAATGTCTCAAATCGGTTAAAACGCAATTTTATTTTATATCCTATTTTAGGCCTATCATATTTTCTAAGGTGCTGCGGTCTACGGGACTAGCACTACGGTCTACCTGAGGCTTGAACAAGGTCTACGCAGAGCACAGCGAGTGCGCAAGTCACAAGAAAACTGTCTTTAGCCATTTCGATCTCCTTCTGTAGAGAAGAAATCTGCGAATAACAAAACTTAAAACTGCAAATAAACTGAAAGCAGTGAAAACCAATCTTAGACATAAAGAAATCACTGAAACTAATGAAGAATATTGCTTGTAGACGAGAGGAGATCGTTTGTAGGCCTATGCAGTTTTTATCCAGACCCCAGGCCTTGGGGGGGAGGGAAATTGAGGCTTTTTTGGAGGAGGAATCGACTTGGTTGGAGGGGAAAAGACACAGTTCAATGCAATTTGTGTAAGTGCTGGGATTTTTGGGGAGGGGAATTTTGAGCCAAGACCACGCTTTTATTAGAAATCCAAGATACGCTTCATTATACATACAATAATAGCACTCGTGATACTTTTAAAGTTCAGAGCTCGAATTCAAATACATGGAATTACAAAACGCAATTAAATTTAAGTTAGACACGTTTTCCATTAACGCTGTTGAAACTCTTACTTCGCAATGTCGACAATGTCCAAAGAAACTATTTTCGATTATCACAAATAATTTTCAGAGTTTAGTGCAGTGATAGATTTTTCTTAAAACAGTCCCTGCTACAGCGGATAGAACTATAGCACTATTAATTAAAGACAGTTATAGCCTAAATAAACTTTCAACGATCGTCAATTAGCCTCTTCGACCAGGCAATCGTTAATTAAAGAGCGTATTTAACGCTAACTCTAAACAGTTACAGCCCGTCACATGCCTAGGGGCGCCCACTGGTTGGATTACTCAAGACCACACATTATTAAATTATCGGCCTCCTCATAGTAATATTTTGAGCCAAGTGCAAAATTCTCATATGAAGCATTTGATGAAGGGGAAGGAGTTGAAGTGGAAGCGGAGGGAAGAATTAACCACCGAAATATTCAATCAAAGTATTCAAACGATGAACACAGGCGCTACAGCAGCAATTCATTCAATTCGTGTAACTGGTTTATGGCCACTGTTGGCCAGTCATGTGGTTGATGTCGACCGAGACGAGGGCGTCTTCTTCTTCGGGGACTGTTTCGCGGCCGCAGGACAACCATTTGCATTTACGCATTAAATTTGTCATTGATCGAGGCGGTGTCCGTCGGATCATTTCGGATTTCGACGCAACTGAAATCAAAGGAGTTACATATGGAATTTGATCTCGATCGCTAATTTAAGAGACCAAACCTCGCTGGCCATATCCTATGGTGAATCTGAAATCAGATATATAATTAATATAGGGGCCTATACGCCCTATTTGCGCCATATTAATATGACGTTTAATCATTAGAAATCAGATATATAATTAATAATAACTTCGCTAGTTAGGCCCTATAACTCTTATAAGGCCGATCCACGCAGTCATTGCATTCCGCTGATACAGAGACAGAGTGGTGATGTGCTTCAATAGATAAAATAGAACGCATTGTGGAAAGCAAGGCTTTCATGTGTAGCCTACATCATTATGAGTTCATAATATATAATTATAATTCTAGCGTTTCCAGAGTTAAAAATCTTATACAATGTTTAAGACTGTTAGACCGATCTAGATGCCAGCGCGCACAATAGAGAAACTAGCATGCCATTTAATAAGTTAGTGATTTGATGTCAAACGCAGCACAGGAAGATTAACGCCTAGATAGAGCAAAGTGAAAATGCTTCGTATCCAACTATTGCCGCCATGCAGGCAGAAAGTGAAGATGATGATGACGACAGCAGAGAGACCTCGTTAAATTTGTAGTCAGTAGCAGCAGGTGAAGAATCTACTGCTCAGGACGCCTGTTCTACTTAGCTCGAGTGATTTTACTATCGTGTAACGGTGTAAGCAATGGCCGAGTAAATCGGTGGTGCCTCAAAGATTTCCCCAAAGGCGACCTCTACCCGCAATCGCTTCTCTTTGTGGATCACGTGTGGTTTCTATAAGATGGCGGTGCCCATATGGAGACGTGTTAGTAGTTTTCAGAAGAAAATTTCGACTAAAAATGTTGAAATTCGTGGATCGAAGCCTTCGATTGTCAACAATCAGCTGCTGGTGTCAACTGGAATTCCGTCACTCGATGGCATCTTAGGTGAAGATAGCAAACGGCGAAATAAACGCCTCCACTCTGAGTCTCGCGCTAACAACTATTATCATCGACAATTTATGAAGCGCAGTAACATAGCCATCAGCTAAAGCCAAAAGCACTGTACAGTCAACAGTATGTAATGCTATACGATCTTGTAAACAAGTACGTTTTTAGGTCTTTCGCAAACGTCTCGGGAAGGTAATCACGGCCAGGACGTTAGGGTGCGCATTACACAGAAGTGGGTTTCCCCGAGTCATTGAACGCTCGCCAAACTTCGGAGTCTTGGCCGGGGGAGGAGCATACAGCCGGTGGCGGCTACTGGATCTACCAGCTGCAAATGACACCCAGTCGTCGATTGTCTCCGTACCAGGCTTGACAAGTAATTGGGGCAGGCGGGGTCCCGAAGAGCGCGAAAAGTCAGCCAACACCGCTTGTAGGCTATGCGCTCCGGGACCCGAAGCCAATGAAGCCTGTCCCTAAGCACTGGTGTAACGTGGACATGCCACTTCAAGCCGAAAATAATTCGAACAGAGGCGTTGATGACCGTTTGCAGTTTGTTCAGCTGATTCCCAGGAAGTCGAAGAAGGACGCTATTACAATAGTCCAGTCTCTAGAGTACAAGAGCGCGGACAAGATGAATGGCGGCCGGTATTGTGATGTAGCGGCGAACTTCTCTTATTCGTCGAAGTTGGAAAAAACGCGAGTGAGTCACCGCGTTAAGATGCCCGACGAGGGTCAGTGAGGAGTCAATAAGCACCCCCAGGAGGCGAAGCTCGTTGGACGGGGCCACTTCTTTACCACTATCTCGAACGGTGTTGGGTCGATAAGGTGGATCTTCCTTGGAGTGCTCAGCCACAGCAGCTCCGTCTTGCCCGGGTTGAGGGCGAGACGGTTTGATGCCATCCATTCGGCCACCTCTAGCACGCAATCTTGGACCCTAGTTCGCAGCTTGCCTGTCTCTCCAGGGGGACAAGCAGCATAGACCTGCATGTCGTCAGCATACGGCATACTATGTCAGTTGCAATGACAGTTATTATTACAGGTTGCTTTATTTACTTAGAAGTGAAAGTCAAGAATCTTTGCAGCCATAATTATATGTAAACGTTTCTTCCCAGATGAATTGTATTAACGTTTCATTTGCATTAAAACGAAATTTCGTGAGACTTGATAGCTCAGTTGCTTAATTTATTGACGAATTAATACAATAATACTAATGCAATCTTCAAATGCTGATTGCTGGTGTTGTGTTTTAATATCTAGGAGGTGGAATTGCGGTTGGATCAGTTCTACTAATAGGTATTTTATTTGTGATCTAATAAGCATTAAATTGCTGTAAACTTTAAAGTCTGCCATTTAAAAACCGAACTGGAGAAGCGTTTCATGAATGTGCTGATGTGGGTCTCTGCTTCTGGTCTGCACTTGGACATCATAAATTCAGGCCCAGATCAGTTCCATGTGGACCATTAATTTCACCTCTGCAAGTTGTTTGAGCCGATTGAATGAACTGGCAAGAGGTGAACTAATGAAAATAAGATTGGAGTATTAATTGTGGTGTCTAACCCTTGAATATGAAGGTGTCTGGTAACCCTTAATAAGATTCACTTAGAGAAAATTAAGTTGATGATTATGATGATGATGATGGCTTTTGTGCATATCTCTGTTTGGTTTTGTAGGAGAGGATGTTGGTGGCTGCTATGGTTGCCTTTGTCTGAAGATGTTTATGGCTGAAGGCGCTCTGTGTAACCACGCACTCTTTTTTGCAAGTTTGGATGTATCACCCGATGCATTTCTTGAGGTTAAGTGATGTTACATCCGATTAACTGCAGTGGTCTTGAATTCATTGTTTCCTGATATTACTTTGTCTACGGAGATTTTATTGAAAACCTTGCAAATTAAGAATAATAAGATTATTTGTGTGTTGTGATTCCATATTATTTTAATTATTTGCTTCTCTGAGGCTTTTGTTTTTTGTTGTTTTCTGCATTTTACCAATGATGAGCTTTTGTTGCAGTTGCCTCGGATATGCGGCAGAGAGACCAGAAAATTTTCTTATTAAAATTTCTATAAAATTTATTTCTTGTCAGTCTGCAAATGAAACTGAATTATTTTAATAGAGAAACTGCTTTTTATTTTAGAATCTTCCAGAACCAATCATTCATGATTTACCTGAGAATGAAATAAAAAACGAAATTTCAAAGCAGAACAAAAGTTTGGTTTCTGACGATGATCTAAGAATTGCCTGGAGATACAGGAACCTCCCCAACCTTTGTGTTAGTCATATGTTTGATTGTGTCAGTTATTGACCAGATGCTTTTGATGTGAAATTCCAAGTTTTGAAATCTCTGGATGTACATCAGTCCATGTCCAGTAATTTCAAATATATTTTCTTTGTTGAAAGTATGCTTTGCATTTTCAAAGAGAAGTTAAAACAAACACATATAAATATATACATGGGCAATGAATAGGAATCATAAAATCTTCCATTACTACTGAGACCTGGAATTTGCTGCCGTCGTTGCTGCTGCTGTTGCAAACTTCTTTTGTGATTTTTGATGGAAGTCTCAGTTGCGTAGAATTGATTGAAATTGTGATTGTGTTGATTGCAGTCATCTCAATCGTCTTCTCAGTTTGGTCATTACTACGACCTATCTAGGGTTATGGCCAAAGACCAGGTAGATGCAGTGGACAGGACGACCTTTCGACAACCTTCACCTGTCTCACCTGAACCAGAAGCTCACAGGCATTTCTTCATTTCTCTTTCAACCTGATTCATATTAAACTAACTTTAATCTAATATCTATGACTTTATGATTTCTAAAATGCAGCATTTTGATTCAGTTTTTGTTTTCATTTTAGAAGTAAGACTTTGGATTCATCATACAGACAGTTAATAGAGTCAGTGGAAAAGAAAATACGCAACGGAAGTTTTTCAAAGGACGTACAATCAGATGAATGCAGCATTCTAAGAATCGGTAGATGACGTCACTCTTAGGGGGCTTTGGTTGAGTAGAATAACAGCAGATGCATTTCAATGACATTTGTATTGTTAGGTGAATTATCTAAGTGGAGTGAGTTTTTCCCTCTTTGTTTATTTTGCTCAAAACTTTGTATTTTTCTCTTTGTATTTCTTCTCTTTGTATTTCTTCTCTTTGTATTTGTTCTCTTTTGTATTTGCTGTTTCTATTTTCAAGTGGCTGTGGCTGAGCAGTGGTTGGCCATCTGTTGATTTAGTTGTAATTTACTTTTGTTGAATTGGAATCAGTGGTTATTTTTTTCTTTCTATTGATTGTTATCGCTTTGTAATGTTTAGGAACTTTTTCATCGATGTATTTGAAATGAGGAAGAGTTGCCTCCATGTGGCCATTAATGACCTCCTGGTCATTAAGACTCCTTGTACCGGTATTTGTAGGATTTCACTCGTTGGGATCTCCTCTGTGGGATGAAAGTCTGTTCTCCTCTTCTTCCTTTCGTCCTTCTCTGTTTCGTTTCATGTATTCATTGCGAAGCATCGTACGCAGAGCGTACGCAGTTGCCATGGTGACCATTCCGATGTACTTATTTCAGGCAGGAATCCTCTTCTATTGAATGCTGTAAAATGTGCGACGGTATTTGTCTTCTGTTTCTAAATATACAACACAACATTTTATCTTGTTTTTATATTTACTTACAGTTGAAAAAAATAAGATTTGGCCCTTAACTTTAAAATTAGAAATGTTTTCTCGTGTTTTAGGATTGTGCATTTGTGTCTCGACTTGAGCCGCTGTGTGATGCCATGGTTCGGTTTGAATCCTTTGCTGGAACATCGTTGGAAAATGATCCAACATTCAAGAATTACGATGGTATAGAGTACATCGCGGCCGCTTCAATGCCTCTTTAGTCATATTTGGAAACAGTCTCTTGCACAAGTCTAACGGAAGAAATAAGTTACTGTAGTGTAAAGTCTGTTATGCCTGTACTGTCAGTGCAAAGACGAGCAACGAAGATGGTCAATGGGTGCCATAATTTAAGCTACGAAAAAAGACTTCAATATTGTGGACTGACAACATTAGAAAGGAGAAGAGAAAGAGGGGATTTGATAGAAACATACAAAATAATGACTGGGAAAGTAGATGTGCCATATGATCGATTCTTTACATTGGCACACTATAGCAGCACAAGAGGCCACAAGTGCAAAATGTTTAAGCAGAGGGGTGGTCAAGAAAGAAAAACTTTTTTCTGCAAGGGTTGTGGACAAATGGAACAGTTTGGACGAGGTGGGAGTGACAGTTGAAACAGTGAATGGATTCAAAGGCTATCTAGATAAACTAGGTTATTGAATGCAGATGGTTACATCAGTGGTTTTCACACAGGCTTACTTAGCCTCCTAAACCACTTAAAATCACATCACATTATTATTATTATTATTATTATTATTATTATTATTATTATTATTATATGTATTTTGTGACTTCTTTAGGTCTCTTTCATGTCGTCAAATCACAGAATCCGAATTGTCTGACAGCGTCTGATTATGACTTCCACGACCTTGCGTTCAAAGTGCGAAGGAAGCGTTTTACAATCGAGGTTAACGCTGAAATCTGGTTTTCATTTAGTCAACATCAGTCTCGGAGTTTTTATGGGATTGTGTCATTCTCATTCATAACCTGCATCACGCTGTGTCATTTGGGGATTTGTTTCTATGTTTTGATTATCTTTTTCTAAAACCGGCTGTTGAGATATTTACTGATGGTGAATTTTTCATTTCATCTGAGAAATAATAATGAATAAATGGACTGCTGATAGTTTTTTCTCAACTTATATTTGATTTCTAATTAATCAAATGGCTGTGTCTTTTAAATTATTATTTTACACAACAGGGAGGCGTAAGGTGCTTGGGTCACGAGAGAGAGACGTTGCTCGTGATTCAGTTTAGAACTTCAGACGAATGATTTTGATTTCTATGTCACTTGACTTTTTGGCAAAAATTTTCTACAGAAAATTATAAACATTTTTAGCTGCATAATATTGGATTTGACGCAGCACGAAGGTTGAACAACGGAAGAATATGGGAAAATCTTAATAATTGATCATCACAATGATGTTTGGTTTTTCTCTCTTCAGCTGTTTTGTGTTTTTGTTTCAGAAGTTTTGCCTTCCTCCGGTTCATTCAGATTCCAGATCCTCAGCTGATGTCTGTGAGAGGAGTAGACAGCTATTTGCTGGAGAAGCAGTTGGAGGGGTGGGGGACAGCAGACCAGAAGCTGCTTGTGCCAGTCCGTTTTCTAAAAACAAACTCGATTTCTGACTCTGATCAATACTTGGCAGTCAACAATTTTCTCTTCAGTTGACCAATTTCAGTGCGTTATCTCGGTTCTGTCATCGAATGACTCTTGGTTGTGACTGACGTCAGAGAGGCGGCTTCTACTTGCCTTTAGTCCTCCTCTGGGACCTCAGCCTCCTCTGTGCATGTATCTGTGGTCATTGCTGTCGGCCGATCTTAGTTCGAAGTACTCTTCTAGAAGATGAAATTCCATTTGAGTCGTCTATAATCTCTTAAGTTTTATCATTTGATGTGTCCGAATATTTTGTGTTCATGTTGGTTTCAAAGTAACTGATTGCATATGTGGCTTTTCTGCCTTTTCATAAATAAACCATCATAGTTGTCTGTTATTTTTCTAGTTTTGCATTTGTTTGTGATTTTCATTGGTCTTGCATGGTTGTAATTATGTTGCTAGCTTTGCGGTTTTTTTGTTAATTTCTATGGCATAATCTAATTTGAAATCATTCTTTGTAGTGTTATTTCTATTTTGATTATTATCATCACTGTTAATAGTAGTAGTAGTAGTAGACTTCTTTAGCGCCATTGTAGTAGTACATCTGCACCAGTCGATGGTCGCTTCATTAAATTACCCAAAATAATAGAGGAAAAGGTGGACAGTTTTCTGACAAGGGGGGTTCAGAGGAATTGCCACGAGAAAAACTACACAATTAGGTAAAATCTTAAATGCAATCTCTGTGCCCTTTATGATTATTCCAAAGCTGTGACAGCATGAAATGTCCAATTTTGAAGCGACGCTTGATCCAGAATCAGTTCATATAATTTATCTGGGAATGAAATGCGTCTGATCACAAATTGGACAATGATTCACGACTACGATTATTCACTGAAGCGACCATCGACTGGTGCAAATGTACTACTACAATGGCGCTAAAGAAGTCTACTACTACTGGATGGAAAGAGTAGCATCCATAGTATTGATATTTTATAATAATGCGCTATAAAAATCACTCGAAGCGCATAGTTCCGGGATGAGTGGCGTTGATTGATGGGAGAGGCATTGTTTCCTCCTTGCTGCTGCTGCTGCTGCTGCTGCTGACAGTTGCTTCTTGTTGTCGTCACATTCGAAATAGCGACGAAAGTTGTTTTTCTTGTGTTGAGATCGGACTGTCGCGTCGTGGAATCAGAGGTCGATCGCCGTTTACCTTCGATGTCTTCGTCTCCCTTCCGCTGTCGATCAGTCTCACTTTCCTGATAAATGGCGACTGGCTTCGTCTCTTTCTTCTCTCGTGATAAGGTCAGACCATTGAGTCATTCGGCGTTGTTTGGAGAGCCAGCGGGAAGGGGTCAGGAACTCAGCCCCCGACAAATTTTCCTTTCAGAGGCCTTATATTTCCTGTCATCATTTACAAAACGGAAGTGATTTTTGTCCCCATTGCCAATCAGACTCACGTGTTTAACAAAATGTCCTTATGTCAGGAGAACTCAGAATATTTTGATGTTTTGCCTAGGTGTCGGTCTGCCACAAAACTTGCCAGATGTTCAGTGTGCCTGTGTCCAGATTCCAAACATTCCTTTGGGGTGAGGCCCTGTTTACCATGGGAATAAGTGCCGTATAGCATTTAAAATGTATAGATGCCCGTGATTTAGGCCTACCGATTAAGTTTTAAATTATTGCGTCCAACTTCTAATAACTTGTTTCTCGTCGGTAAGGCTTATGATTAATTGAAAAAGCGCTCCCTAGCGAATGTCCATGCAACTACAAACGCCTCTAGCGAATGCCCACGAAACTACAAACGCCTTTAGCGAATGCCTACGAAACTACAAACTCCTCTAGCGAATGCCTACGAAACTACAAACGCCTCTAGCGAATGCCTACGAAACTACAAACGCCTCTAGCGAATGCCCACGAAACTACAAAAAATCGTCATCAACCATCACTTTTTGTTTAATCACTTTAATGTAAATAATGGATATTAATTCAACGCTATGAAAAGGCGCTTGTTTTAACGTAATTCTTACCGATTAGTTTATCTCCAGGCTTTTTTCTCACCACCTATCTCATTCTGTCCAGTGTTGCGGATAGCTATCCGGTTGTTTACGTCTTTTCATAATTGTGTGCAGCTGCTTTGCCAGGTATAGCGGTCCTTCTTGGTAGACAGCCACCAAAGCTCCCCCAGCCACAGAAATATTAGAATTAGAGGGTGAGCTCAGGTGTATATTCTAAAGACTTTGATGATGATTTATTACTGATTGGCCAAAAGCTGTAGTACAGCTACGGTACTTATATCGATTACGCTAATAATCAACCCCTAAACTAAAGTTAACCCCACACTGAAAACTTCTTGACGGTTTGCGCAATTTCCACGACTGACTCCGGTCCTAACCCCGCCCAGTTCCGACGCGCCAGGGTAGATGCCAAAATTACAGCGTTTATGTGGGATATCCAGCAGTGGTGGCTCCAGGATTTGGCAAGTGGGGGGGGGGCGTTGGGGTGGCAACTTTCAATCATGGGGGCCAGCCATTTGTTGTTAGGTATGTAGTATTAAGTATAGGATCCCAACAGAGGGGCCACTGGGGGGGCCAGGCACTCAATAGGGGGCACGGCCCCGATCCGGGCCCCCATCTGTGGAGCCGCCACTGATATCCAGCAGTTGATGGAATGGCACAAATTAGGGGTATTCTGGCACCCCCTGCTTGTGATGTTTTGGAAATTCGTCGATGCACTGGATGCAGCATAATGATATAAGAAGTCCTGATTCAGAGGATTGTTGTCTTTAGCACTGTTCTTGCTCATGGCAATGTGATGTTCTGATTATATTCTAGACTCTAATTATGATGTTACTGTTAATGAGAATGAGTCATATTTGTTGTGATTTCTTGTGTTATGAGTGATTATAATAATTAATAAACCACTAGACAATCCTAACATAACTTGACTCTGGTATGAGCAATGGTTGCAAAAGTGCTTTTGCAGCAGATGATGCATTTCCGTTTAGTAAAACTTCCAGGATAGTGGAATAAATTATACTCTTTGTGTGAATTTTTATTAAACAAAAATCTCAAATTTATTTATAACTCTTGTAGAAAGAGCTCACTATCCTGAGTTGTTACTGTAGCAATAGTTATCTTGGCTGAAGAGTTTGTCAGTTGCTGTGAATTCTATTCTGTAGACCTTTCGTCCAGCAAAAAAGAACTTTGACGAAGGTACGCTGCGGTTTGAACTCCACAAGCGTGCAAATGCCTCTCTTCACTCAGGACTCGATCTGAAGCAAGTTGTGAAGCTGCCTCCAGAAGAAAATGTCAACGACTGGGTTGCTGTGCATGGTCGGTCGCTCCATTCACTCTGTCTTTGCAATGTTTACAAAGCACTGAATGAAGTACAGACTTTCTTGTATTTTAAACTGATTTTTATGACATTTTGTGTTATTTTTCTTTTGTCAGTTGTTGATTTCTTCAATTGAATTAACGTCATCTACGGCGTTGTATGTGAGTTTTGCTCTGACGAGACTTGTCCAACGATGTCAGGAGGACCAAAGTGAATCTAATAAATCTTTCTTCAAAATAGCAGCTATAGGAAATGGACAGGATAATGATGGTCATTGGTCAGCTGGGTTATTGATACTTGATGAGTGACCCATTGCCATCTCTGGGATATAAATATAGACCGATGTTGTTCTGTAAATGCAGATTACAGCAGAAGAATTAGTTTTAAATAGTTATTAAGCATAACAGAAAACTTGAATACACTGGCAAGCTGTTACATTGAATGCAGTGAAACAGAAATCTGATTTGATCTTTGTAGGAGTGACAGATGGTCATTCTAGTGACTGTCTTGCTGCAAAGTCAAATTATTAACTTTTAAAAGGGTCAAGCATATTTTTCATTAACTTCAGATGAGGAATGATGCAGTCTACATGATTTTCCTGAAGAGACTTGTTGAATGAGACTTTGCATTGATTTTTCAGATATGAATACCACTGGTGTGATGGCGGAACGTACAAGAAACCAACAAAACTCCCGGCTCCAAAATACATAGAACTGTTGATGGACTGGATTGAAATTCAGATCAATAACGAGGATCTGTTTCCTGTCTCTGTTGGTTGGTTCTCATTTTCAACCATAATTCATTATCTATGTTTGTTTTCTCATTTATTCGAATTTATTTGAAACATCCATTTTATTTTGCCTTTTCTTTGTCTGTATCTCTGTTTATTCTCTTGCATTTAGGCATTCCGTTTCCAAAGAATTATCTGACAAATGTTAAGAAGATCATGACGAGACTGTTTCGTGTCTTTGTTCATGTATACATTCACCATTTTGACAAACTCGTTGGCATTGGGGCTGTAAGCGTCGATTGATTTAGTTTCAGTTTAATTTGTCTAGTAATTGGAATGTCACAAGCATTTCATAGCAGAGACTGAAATTGTACGAACTTGCAATTATATAATTTGTTGTATGTTTTTGATTGCTTTGGACGTCTTTGATTGTGGATGAAGTCAGTAAAAATTCAGTTCCATTTTATTAAATGGTTGAATTATTATTCTTAAATGCAAAATATTTGCATATAATTATTAATGAATCTTTAGAACAAGGATTTTACTAACTCTGTGTTTGTGTGTGTGTGTGTGTGTGTGTGTAGTTAGAAAAAATCTCACTTGTTCTTGCATTTGATTTTTTTCTTGACTTGTTGATGATTCAAATTGAGTATCTTTTTGTCTTTGAAAGATTGATTTCTTTTGCAGGAGCCTCACGTAAACACGTGCTACAAACATTTCTACTACTTTGTGACTGAATTCAATCTCATTGACAAGAAAGAACTGGAACCTTTGGTTGGTTGAATAATTTATCATTTCAGAGACTTCCTAACTATGCAGTTGCATTTTCAGCTGGAAATGTGCTTGATTTCTTATTCACTTGTACTTATTTTAATTTATGCAGAGATTGTTTTTATGATTGCTATAGTACCCTTGAACACCCGGGACCAAAGTAGAATAACATTTACTATTTAAAAGTGAGAACGATAATTTCTAAGATTGATTGTGATGTCATTTGTGGCTGACATATTAAAACTTATTTATTGAAAATGGATGTTGATTGTTTCTAGTTTATTTTGTGTTGAAACCAGTTTACAGTTGTGCTGTTGTCTGTTGTCTGTTGCTTAAACTATGAAATGTTGAATTGTTTTACAGAAACTGATGACTGAAAGACTCTGTCACTGAATGTGGTTCTGGTGATTATCTTCGTTGATGTCAAACCCTTCACTGGACAACCAGCGTCAGGCAACAATGTCTATTTCGTCATCTCAGTTACCAAAGAAGTGTTTCCTGTCACCATTTAGATATCTTGTGTTTGCTTTCTAACAAGTGCATTTGTGTAACAATTTCTATTTTGCATTTGTCATTTGTCATTCATTTTAATGCAGCAGCAGCAGCATCAATTAGGTCCAAAGTGATGAAACATTTCATAACTTGTAATAGTATGATTGCAATTGAGATGTTCTTGTTGCTTTCGTTTGCTTCGGACTGGATTCTTCTCACAGAACATTTAGTTTAATTGATTTTATGCTACCATTTTGATGATCATCAGTGTCTAAGTTTTTAACAAATGTGTGACAATATAGCTGAGCTATTTTTAGATGGTTTTTCTCTTGCTGGATAAATGCATATTCAGATGCATCAGCCTATCAATACAGAAGTACAGCAGCCGTTTTAATGTAAACTGATGTGTAAAATGTTAGGAATTTTCTTTCTTTTAACTCAGTAATATTATGTTGCTTTCAATCACACTAATACTCACTTTGTCTTTGTTTCTTGATTGCTTTGTCCTTTCATTAGGTTGCTTATTTGTGCCAAATGCTTTGGATTGGAATTGCAAATGTAAAGTACTTAATCTTAACTTTAGTGAGTATTATTATTTAAATGTTATGAATTTACAGCTGTTTAGGTCATAATTTCAGTTTCTTTGTAAACAAAAATTCTGTAATTTTATTTTATTTGCTTTTAAACTGATGTTGGCATTTAGTCCCTAAATCTTAATGTTTCACAAAGCACTTTGTATGAAATGTATCAGAGGATGCAGTTTCCTCTTTGAATGTAGTCTATGTCTCCTCTTTGAATGTAGTCTATGTCTCCTGTCTGTACACAAAAACTATTTAGAGTTTGTGTTCATTCGTTTTGTAGTATTGTTTATTGGTGATCTGTTCACATAATTTTTTATGAAGATTTTAAGATATTCTTGCTTAAGCCTGAACCTCGTAGAGAAAGATTTGAGATACAGAAAGTCTGATCAACATGGATATAAGAGGATTGGAAAGAGAGACCACAAAAGCCTAAATTGATTTTGAAGACACTTGAGTCTTGGCCAGATAGTCGATGTCATGTTAAATGGGGGTCTTGCTGTAGCGAGTTCCGGTAGTCATCTTTCCAAGTGACATTCTTGCATTGAAGGTGCTTTTTTACATTGTACTGTAGTTTACATCACTTATTTTTAATGGTTCAATATTTGTCCTTTCTTGCCTAACTGAGAATAATTTTAAATCATTTACATAAATGAGATGACAATCTCTGTGTATTTCTAGTGTTAAATGAAATGTAAACTTTTGTTCGTTACTGTGGCAATAGACAACATATGTTGCATGTTCATGTTTTTACATTATACAATGGTATTACCAGATCTGATATGCAAAGTATTCACAACTATTGATAGAGCCATTATGAAAACTGCCAGGCATGACAACATTAAACCTGTTCTTAAATATCATGCTGGTTGCCTGTTGTAGTAATAACTGCCATAAAACTGGTCTTTTGAATTGCATATTCCTTTCAACTGGAGTGTTGGCAGGGGCCATTTT
The DNA here is from genome assembly GCA_018105865.1 of Metaphire vulgaris. Lineage (NCBI taxonomy): Eukaryota > Metazoa > Annelida > Clitellata > Crassiclitellata > Megascolecidae > Metaphire > Metaphire vulgaris. The sequence continues at coordinate 114,997 of CM030871.1, read as the reverse complement.
CTGATCTTTCCGGCTTGACCTGGCTCTAATTAAGTTGGATTTGGTGCACCATCTGATGATGCCCTGGGCATTTTGATAGTGGCGCCATAGAAGTTTATTGAGTGTAGCAGACCAAATTTTTGGAAACTCTTTATCTGCATGGCAGATCATCCACTTCTAAGTAATTGAGTACTTCCAATTCTGGACTAAAAGCATATCTTACTTTTTCTCCATAGTCTGGCTTATTTCCATCTGCCTTCTCTCTTAAATTTGACCTCATGAATTTGCAGTAGATTGATGCCATCGAGTATTAGAAACCGTGGTATTAAAGTAAATAGCTAAATTATTGTGTAAATAAGGACTTGTACTGATGACTGCCGTATTCCTAAAAATCAACGGGTCCTGGTTGGTTGTATCGGGTCAGCTCTCGTGTAGTGCTGCAGAATTTTTCCGACTTACTCACTTGCTTAATAAAAAATCTATTCATACTAGTTTTAAAATTTCTTCGTTGGACAACTATTTAAGCCATAGAATATAATTATAACTAGAACGAGTCTAGAGTCTCCATCTGAGGTGAAGCCGTTTTCCACCATTCTGTGAAGTGTGTTCAGTGTTCACTACCGTAACCAGAGGCTTAGATCACTGGCGGGGGTGGACTGCGGTGGACGGTTTCACGGTCCCACCCAATAATTAGTGAAGGGCTATATAGTATCATTTATCCACAATGTGTTGTGCTTATTTAACGTCCTACAAGTCTGACAAGCAAATAGTTCGCCACTAGAGTTTAAACATATTTATGGGTGGGTCTACTTTAAAACTGATTCTATCTCCGATGCTGATTGCAGCAATGCGCAACTGGCCGTAACACTTCTAATAGAAGCCGAGAATGGGAATAAAGTCAATTGTTTTGATATAATATTATTAATATAACAATATAACAACTTAACAAGGTTTAAAGTGATTCAGGAAGTCTATCCTGTGTGGGAACCACTATAAAAGAAGCCAGAGGACTAGTATAAAAGTAGTCTCGTGGATTTATCTAGCGCTTCAGGTTTAGTTCCGCGGTAGCTCCTAATTCTTGGTCGCTTAGTCTCTGTTGAAATAATAAGGCAATCATATCCGGAGCGGGTTGTCATTGATACGGAGGAAATGACTTTTGGAAGAGGAAGTAGGTAAAGCAAGTAAAGTAAAATCTCGTGAATTTATTTAGCGTTTTGAGTCAGTACAGTAGTAGCTGCTTAATCTTACGCGCTTAATCTTTTTTAAATAACCATATGCGAGTTGAATTATTGGCCAGGCAAAGGTCAGTGTATCCATGCGGCGGCGGGAGTTTAAGTTTAGACCTAAAGACTTGAAGAGATAATGCAGGATTGCAGGATATGAAGATTTAAGACTCGCTTGTCTGTGCATAAGAAGTTGTAAGATGGGTCTATGGTAACCGTCGCCTAACTCTTAAGAAAGATGGAGGCAAATTGCTTTTGCTCTCTGCTTAACCAATAACCATTGACATCCATAGACTACTTCCAGTGATTATTGATTTCTATGATACATGGACGATAATGGAGCCTAGAGAGGTTTAACGTTCTTTTTGAATTAAATCACGCTCCAAAAATTATAAGTTGTTTAAAATGTGTAAACAATGTGGCAACCCTCGATATTTATTGGAACAAAAATACAATTTTGAGGATTACAAAATACCCTAATCCACACCGATATTTATTGGAAACAATAAATCACATTGTGCGAGCAGACAATTTATGTACAACGATACTGCATGGCAGAATTAATGGCAAGAGGAAGAGAGGATTACGATGGACGGATGATAAATGGACAAAACAACCAATTATCAATTGCACAGAACTGCAAAAGACAGAAAAACCTGTCATCAGCCACTCCGACCCTCAGCAATGAGGATGGACTACCATTGGCGGAAAATGTCACAGCCACTGTTATTATTGGCGGATAATGTGGATGGATATTGATTTTTATAACGCTATTTCTCTTTTACGTTAGCATTGTATTCTATTATTATGATCTCTTGAATATTATCAAAACAAGCAGATTGCCTGTGAATTTCACAAATGATTGAGTTTGATGATAGTAGTTGCTTAAGGAAGCTGTGGCTGTTGACAGTTGAATTTTCTCCCTTTAAGCAGTAGAGGATGAACTACTTGCAGACCCGAAATTTAGGCGGCGCGTGGGGGTTTGGCATCTAAAACCCGAATTTTGTAACCACCAGTTGGGCGTCGTCCACAAATAGTGAGATAGGTGATCTGTTGCAGATAAGACGCTGATTAATGAATGAATGTATTTTACTCTTGTACGTTTTTATTTTAGCATTTAATTGAGAATTTGCAATTAAAGCTGAAATTGGAACTTCTGCAGAAGGAACTGGCAAGAAAGAAACTGATATTGGAGGTAAAAACCATTCAATACAATTTCAAAAAACTATTAAGTGCAATTTTATGCATTTTAATGATTACAGCTGCAATAATGTTTAATGACTAATCAACCAAAGGAAAATTACAAACTCCAAATTCTGTACTTTCACCAAATATGACAAAGTGGCAGGGATTAAATTATCAGTGGATGTGGTTTTTGTATTATAATTGTCTACATTAGGCAAATAATTCTATGTTAATTGTATGTATTATAGAAAAAATCAGTTTGTGTTTAAAACTTTTACTTTTAGAAATATGACCGCCATCGTAATGCTAAGGATCATGTGCATCAGAAAATTATTGAACAGTCTCGATTGTATTCGGGCACTGCTGATGACATGCAGGCTTCATCTGTGGCTTCTGATAACAGTACATTTGTGCAGTTTAATACAAGCACCGACTCTGAGCAGGGCAAAATTGGTAGTCCAAGGAAGAGTTTCGTAACCTTTAAGTTGACGCTAGCAAATTTTTCTGATGTGAAACCAAATGAAGCAACCTGTAGATCAGTTGACTTTGTAGCTTCACATACTGAGACTAACTCTAAAAGCCAGGATGGATATTTTGACTGCTCTGGTCCTGTTGCTTCAGTGCCGCCTTCTCGTCGACAACCTCTGTTGAGAGTTGACTTCTCTGACAAAGCATTGCAAGATGAGAAACAGTCACTTGATTGTAATTCTCTTTCTCAGATTTCTGAAGTTGATTTGAAGTTGGAACTTGTTCATGGCCCTATTTCTAAAATTCAAAACATAGATAATTGGGTGAAAGGTAATGAATCAAATTCAGGACCAGGAGACATTTTCTCAAACAAGAAATTCACTTTTTCAAATGTAGCATTGGACGTTTCTTCTTCAGCAATTATCTCGAAAGTTGTTGATAAAGCAGATGAAACAGACAACAGCTGTAGCACTGCACTGGGAAATTCAGTCTGCTTTCCTTTGCATTCGTCAGTCGTCAATGCAGTCGGTCGTTCTTGTTGGAATGAACTCCCGAATGCGAACCATGGGATGGTCAATGATGATGATGATGATGATGATGATGATGATGATGATGAACGCTTGTCAAATGGATGAATTTGCTTCTAAACTGAATAATTATCATTTAGAAAATCCTGGAAACGTTGAAATAGATGTCACAAAATCTTCAGGTAACAGAATTGGAAGAGACATAAAGGACATAGGATGTGATTCAATTCCACTTAAGAAGCCAAGGAATGACAGAACAGATGGAAGAAACTCTGAATCTCATTCATTGATTTGGTATGTAAGTGAAAGAAGTCAGTTATATTACAGATAATATAAACATTAATAATTTTGATTTTAAAATTTTATTATTTCAATGTGAAAAGACACAGTGTTTTTATTGAGCAGCCTTTTTCATCTCAATTATGCAGATTCAGAAGAAGTTCAAATTGTTATTATGATTTTCTGTCTCAAAAGTTTACTTCTCAGAGTAATTTGATTCTTCAACTGTTGGTCATTCCAGTTGCTCTGTTGGTCTTCGTGACATCAATCCAGAGGATAACGGCGATGAAGATCTTTACAGTCGAGTGAAAACTGGGCAACGTCCTTCAGCCGCTGTTCACAGTTCACCTACCGATGAATTTATTTCCTCAGAATTAGAATTTGCAGCTGCAGTTACCAGTGACTTTTCTTTGGTGGGAAACAGTCTTGTCGGCTGGAATTCACTGCCTTTATCCACTGGTTCCAATTCAGACGTCAATCGTGGGAAGGCTTCAGTCATGGCTGCTTCTCTTATTCAGTCGTCTGACGTTTTCTAACACATCTAATGACAGAATCATTCCACGGAGAAAGAGAAGGCCAGGCGGTAAAAGAGAAGATTTTTCTAAAGATGATGAAGTTTGTTGTCTAAGAAAAGCACTTTCTGTTCTGCTTAGCAGCGTGCAGAAAAAGTGCATTTATTTTGAGGATTTTGAGCTGGCAGGCTCTGATTTTGGAGATAAAAGAGTTCTTTCTGAATTTCATTCAATTGTTGATTCTGATGATACCAATGAATTGGACGAAGGAAAAGTGTTGTCTCTGTTGTGTCAACCGATGTTGGTTGCTTCACTTGATTTGAACTCTGATTTGAGTATTGATTGCCTTTCATCTGGAACTGCTGAAGCTCATAACATAGGCTGTTATTTTACAGAAAGTTATGAAATTGATCAAAGGAATAATTTGACCAAGGAGGAAGAAAATACTTTGAAAAATAGTTCTTCTCTGGTGTTCCATGCCAATGATGATGTTGGGCAAGTGAATGTCACTCCATTTACGCGTTCATTTGTAGTTTCAGCAGAAAGTCAGGAGCAGCAAATTGATCGAAAGTGAGGAAAATAACAGATGTACGGTCGTGTGGTGAATAGGCCATTAGAGATCCACTCTAATTTGTGTGAAGTTTAATTTAAAGGCAGTTGCAGTTTTCTAGTGATTATCAATGCTTTTCTTGATAGGAACTCTGCTTTATAGCACAGTCAGAGCAATGCCTTGAATATGGCATTGACATTAATTATCTAGTGTGATGTTAGATGCTTCGTGGCCATCAACGTGCCTCTCAGAGTTCTTTGTAGATGGTCAATGACAGTCTTCTGTGGAGATAGAGATTTGAAGATCATCAGATTTTTTGCCTGCTTTTTTCCTTTCTTCCTATTCTGCACTTTGTCTGTTGACTCCTTTTTATCATTCATCCATCTTTTTGTCATCTTTTTCTTTTTCCTATTCTTTGAATTCTTCCAAGCATTGCTGCTTTCATTAGCCTTTCATAACAATACTTACAAAGAGCTGTGATATGGCTTTCTTTGATATTTGGTGTTCATTCTGTCTACTAGAGAATGGAATTGATGCATCCAAATGCATTTTTTGTTCATTTAAATGTCTATTTACTATTATTATTTCTGTGTTGATTGTACTTTTAGTAGTTTGTAATCTGAAGCCTTTCATTTCTTTCCAGTTGCTCCACTTTGGGAACTGTTGATGTCAGAAGATCGACAACATCGTCTGAAAGAATCTCGTCACTCGCTCCACAACTGATGTTGCATTCCAAAGACACGGTTATTCAGTGTTTCAATGACAGCAATTGGAATATTCAAGTTCAGCATGTTGATGAGATTCAGGTGTCTATGTTTAGCCTATTTACTGATATAATATATCAAGAAATTAAAGAAGTATGATGAAATAGGTAATTTGCATTATTTCAACATGTCTGGTTTAGGCAAAACTGTCTTAGGCATAATAATATGTAATTGTAGTTAGACAAGCTTGACTTAAGGCTTTGGATTTCCTATTGACACCGGCAAAGCTGCTTGAGCAGAGGTAAATCAGATTACCTGGTAATTGGATATATTTTTATCAGGAAGTATATAGAATTGAAAACATCATTTATTTTTCAACTTCATACAAGTTTCTAACATTTAACAATATAACGAGAAAGATATATCAGCACTATTACTGATTGTATAATCATTAAGCTCGTAATTAAGTAGTTTGAACATAATATAGAAATGGAGTCTTAAAGGTATATCCAACTAAATACAGTTTCTCATGATATAAGACTCATAATTTTATTACTAATATATACAGTGATTTTAATGCAGAGTATAACATGTTAAAAAAGCATGTATTGATAATATCTTAAGATATAGAGTATGTTGAAAAAATGGTTGACTAAAGGGACCATTGGTCCCATAGTTAGTCAATCAGGTACATAAGAATAATATAATTAATAGGTAGAAAATGACGGTGAAGCTCTGGGTAAGTTTTTGGATTTCAGTACTTAATAATAGTGTGTTGAATGTATTATGACCTAATATTGTCCCTATATATCTTAATAGTTCAATGCTGTAGTTCAACAATTTTCATTATATTGCTTCTTAATATAATTTTTTAGATTAATTTTGAAAATATCCAAAATATCCATGTATAAAGTGGTTTGCCAGTAGATAGCAGTTTTTACAAGTAGGATATGTTTGGAAATCTCTCATGTTTTTCAGTTAAACAGACTTTCTGTTGTCTTATGTGCAGTGACTGAGTATGGTTTTGCTTATTGTCAGACTGAATTGTTGGAGTTTGCTTCCTGCTTAGCCTCTTCTTTAATTATTCGAATGCATTTGACGTTCCTCTGCAGCCGTTGGATGGTGACGTCATCACAATGGCTGCTCCGTGGAGTTCAACAGTGAATGATGCAGTTGATGGGATGGCATGTTGTCAAGGCAACAGCATCCTCAGTTACTCAAAAGTTACAGAAACAAAGAACTGGGAAAGACAGAACCAGTGGACTGTTGATACAGTGAGTTCTTGAGATGCGTGGATCTTTGTGTGGCCGGACAAAATGTCCACGGACAAAATGTCATGGTTTAGGGTTGGGTTAGAGTTAGGGTTACATTTTGTCCCCATGACATTTTGTCCTAGCACCGATTATTTTGAGGTTCCTGTTCTTCTTCTTTGGCTGTTTTCCGTTTAGCCTTTTAATTTGCCAGTCTGGTTCTCTAATGTTGTTCCAGTCTGTCGATTGATTTTCTTCTTTTATATTATCTTCTAGAATCTGCTGTTGGTCTCTGCTTGGATTCTCCACAAAAGTCGTGACGAATGTCTTCTGCTGGCGGTTGTTCGGTCATCTCAAGAGACGCGCTTAGATGTTGTTAAGACTGACCAACAACATCACTGTCACCAGCAGTTTACTTTTGATCGGTAATGTATTCATTAAAAGGAGTTTCTACGAACATCATTGGTCTTATTAATGCTTCTTGTTCTTAAGGTGGTTAGAATTTTTATGTTGTACATTTGTTGATCACTTATAAAATTATGTGATTAAGATTTTGACTGTCTATAAGAATTTTTTTATATTTCATGTTTGCAGAATCTACCTTAAGTTAATTTAGTTAGGATTAATGGAAAATAACAATAGAATCTTGATTGAGTATTGATAAGAATCTTCTTCTAAGTGCATTTGATTGTAATTTTCAGAACTGTCTTTTCTGTTCAGATTCATGAAAAGTTTGAGCAAAAGGCAGTTACACATCTGCTTTCTGGATCCTCAGAATTTCTGCATGGCGACATTGTGCAGCGATGAACACAACAGATGGAAAATAAAGCAGTACTCGTTGGACGCGGCATTTGATGGTGTTGCTGTTCGTTGTCCCAGTGGAGGATGCGTCCATCAGCTGTCCTGCGTCACCGCAATCTCACGAGAAAACTGCTTCTGTGCTTTCACTGTGTCTGAACTTTTAATTTGGTAAGACAAATGAATCCTGACCTTCATAATGAGCACTTCTGCCGATATGAAGTGCTTTTGAAGTAAATTGAGATTTTTCCATTGGCTCAAGTCCATTCTAGACCAAGGATTATTGGTGGAATGCAATAGATTACTAATTTATCTTTTATGCAGTTATGCATAATTAATAAATATCACAGTAGAAGAATAAGCGTAGTTTGTAGAAAAAAAGATAAAGGTTGACCTGTACATTTTCCACCACTTTCTCTAGACTGGCATTTACCTTTGCAGCCTAATTGGCCACTCATTTTGCCACTACCCTCTAGCAAGTGAAGAATGAGTCAACCTGGGGTTCCTGTGGGAGTCAATCCTAATCAGTTGGAGTGCTGCTCTGTTCCCTTAACAATCTGCCATCTTTCCGCCCTTTATATAGATAACAGATGTAGACAAGACAATTTAGCCGACTGTGTTGAGCCACGTCATCGAATTGGGTTAGGGTTGCAATGATGTTTTCATTGGTACAGTTTGCTTTATTTATCAGAGGCGCTTAGAAATTTGCTTTCCTTTGACCATTTGAACTTGAGATTGAATGACTCCATTGGTGGAGTTTGTGGGTGGACATGGACCCTGACCTTCTGAGTTGTTGGATATCATGAGCTGTGCTTGAATAAGATATGCTATTTCAATCTGATTTGTTTTTGAAGTAAATATTTTATGAACTGTTTGATGTCTATGTGTGAAATTTGGAGACTGAAGGTCTTTTGCTCGCCTGTCCTTGAACTCAGTTGTGACCTTCAGACTTTAAGGTCAAATTGTTTTTTTTTATTTATAGTTTTATTTTCTCATTTAAGGCACTTTGGAACAGGATCTCTGCTGATAAAGGCTGAACTAAATCGGTCATTCAGTCATTGTCCAACCATCTATCATGAGAACGTAAGTGCAAAGTGGATCATGGCTTCTTCATGCTGAGTTGTTTGTTTGCCTATTACTTAGTTCATATGTTGATGCAATGACATCAGTTCTCAAACGATGCAATTCATTCTATTCTGTTAAAATTCCAACCATAGAAATCTTGTTGCTTTCTGTTATAGAGCATAGAATTTGCCAGTAAATGCTTAATGCATTGAGTCTTTGGGCCCCAAATTATTAATGAATTCTTTCGAAAAACACAGCAAAATGGGGAATTTAGTAATTGCATCTACTAGCAAATGGTTGAGGATGAACTTTAAAAAGATTAGTTTAAGTTGAAAATTTGTTAACAAAAGGAAATCATTTGTTAAATTTTGTTAGAAAAATCCTGGTTCATCCCTAAATACTTGCAGTGAATAGATAGATCTACCATATAGATCATCTGCTGAGTGAATCCTGCTAGTTTGGTGCTCTCAAACATCAATGAAATTCTGTCCACAACATTTCAGGGTTTGCTGTTTCTTCCGTGTCTTCTGAGCGATAACATGTCTGGTTGTCTGATTGCATTTAATCCAATGACTACAGAATCTTGCATTGTACAGAGATATGAATCTTCCAAGACAGCCTCCAGAAGCTCATGCTGGTAAGCAGCAATTTCAGAAATGGTGTTCTGTTGTTGAGGGTAGGTTTTAGTCAGCAATTAATTGAAAACGAAGTGCTTAACTGTGAAAATAATTCTAAATTTCTTTTCATTCAGATGTATGTTACTTCTAATTGGTGTACTGTTGCAGTTTTGAATGTGCGGGCACAGACGAAGACTTTCTCTTTGCAATTACCGACTGTGGCACTCTATTTGTTTGGTCTTTGCTATCTGGAGTTGAGATTGCCAAATCATGCAGCGGAGTTAGAATCCAGTCTGCAACATTTATAAGACGTAGAACGCTGGCAATGGCTACTGACAACACAGTTATTGTTGCATCATTTCATTTGAAGGATTTTGCTTCTACATAAGTTTGCTTCTACATTAGTTGCTCTGAAGCAGAACTTAGGGAGAATTATATGCTTCATATAAAACATGGACATTAAAATGTGAAATCATCAAATGATGCCATTGTCATATGCAATGTTGTTGCTCTTTTAATATGTGGTGTTGACAGTTTATAACATAAATGCTACTTGTGTGTCAAATGAGTTTATTTGAAATATTAAGTAAATGTCCAAAATATTAACTTCTGATGTACGCAGGATGTGCATGTGATGCACCTCGTATTTTCTGTTGTTGGGACTCGGGTGACATGTATATTATGTATAATTCAGCAGAGTCATTCACTTGTGTAACTTTTTCAGGGTTTTCTTCGTTAAGGCTAATAATACCAAAGGTAAAGTAAAGTACTGTACTTGCTAAGTCAGACTCTGGAACGTTTGCATGTTTTAAATTTTCTGTATATTTAGGCACTGACTGTAAATGACTACAGTGTATATGAAAGCATTGGCCATTCACTCTGTGTCTGAGGGCATTCACCTACTGTTCCACAATCACACAAAATCATGGCTGAAATCTTGAACAGTGTAGCAGACTGTATGACCACCTCCTCCCCTCCCAATAAGTTTCTCATCAGCTTTGCAGGAATCACCCAACCCATGCATGTCTCCTTGTCATTCTGCTGTTAGAATTGATTACATAGCTAAATATTAATAATTTGGAAGCAAAAGAATAAAGTTTGGACTGAAATCACCGGGGGGGGGGAAGCCCAGCACAGAACTAAGCAATCATAAACGACTGAGATGCAAAATTGGAATGACAGCATTTTATATTTTATTATATATTTTTACTGGAGAACTTAAATCAATGAAATCAGTCTATGCTATGAATCTGTGCTAATATTTTACATTATCCACTGTAAGCATCCATTTGTGCAAATGGTTTTAGAATGTTTAAAGCCAGGATGAGAAACGAGGATGAATATTAATGGGATGATTACCCCTGGTTTGTCTTAAATTTATTTATGAAAATTCACTTAAATTAATTTTCCTATACTGCCATAGAATACTTGATGTCCTGAAAGACCAAGATCTCTAATAGTCAGACAGTTCTCCCAAAAGTCTTAGATTTCATAATCGTTTGAGGCTTTTCTTTTTGTCAAGCTTCCTCTTGTCAACAGTGTTCTTTTCTCCAGCATGCTTCTTCGCAATTGGACCATCCTGAGATTTCACAGCTGCTTCATCTTTTTGATTTCTGCAAGGCTCAATACAGAACATCAGATTCACAAATTCGGATTTTCCTAAATTTATGCATATAAGTTAATGTCCCAAAATATTAAATTCTTGTATTTAAAAATTACTGTAATTCAGTTGGCCATAAAACTTTAACATATTTGACTCTTATCGAATATGCTAAGTCACTAGTCTTTAATAAAGTGTAGCCTAACAAACAGTTAAGTACAGGAGAAAATAATGCTTGAAATTTTGCCCAAAATACCAAAGGAATTAACAAGCTATAGCCGCCCATAACTGTTCTCACTGCGTTTGTCAGGCAATTCATCTCAAATGCAAACAGAATTTAGTCTTGAGACAAAGAGCAGTGTGTGTAAAATTGTTGCTTTTACAAATTAAAATGAGTAAAAATTAAACACTAGAATATACTTAAGATTTGGAATATCAAGATAAGACACTGATCTAAGTACCTCAGCGGCTTAGCATGAATTTCTGTAAACATTTTTGCACGGGTGAAGTAGTCGTCATACTGTTCCAACAGCAACTTTCCTGCCTCAGCATTTAACGCTGATTCTGGATTTGGAACAATCAGAAGACATTTAATCGTCTAGAAAATTAAAATCAAAACCGGATCATGTGACATTATGCAAAAATATCTCTGCACTAAAATCCAACATTCTGTAAAAATTACAAACATTCACAACACAGTTTCACATTGCAGCAAGCTTTTATTTACTAAATATCTGCAAGACACAAAGGCTCATAGATAAGCATAACAACAATTTGTGCTCTTGGCTTATGAAGGCAGATGACAGCAACTTTCTTTCTACATACATCTGTCTGTCTGCTGCCTGTGAAGAATGCACTAAAAAAGGACCTGGCTAGCCGAATCACCAAACCAATGCTTTGTTAACTTCAGCTAAAATATTAACATGAACTATGAAATCACCAAACCAATGCTTTGTTAACTTCAGCTAAAATATTAACATGAACTATGAAATGCTTATATAAGCAAAATACAAATACTGTACACTATTAAAAGCCAAGCTATCAAAACATATAGGACACTATATTGTGTGCAATAATAAGTGAATTTTACCACAACTAAAGCTGAATATGAGCACCGAGTATTTATTATTATTATTATTATTATTATTATTAAACTGACAATTTCTTGTGCGCCATATTACCAAAATGTCAGGAGCAAGGGCACATTACAGAGTCCAATATAAAGAAATAAAATAACAGTCATCCAAAAAAATGATTGGAAAATAATCTAAGGCAGAAGAGAACAAGATTTTCTAAACAAATAAGTAGATTTTTCTTCAAGGATGTCAGAGAACAGGATGATTTCACAATTATCGGTAGATCATTCCACATCTTTGGCCCTGACACTGCAAATGACCTGGAACCGAGTGATGTTTTACAGTGAGGTGTCTTCATAAGACTTTGAGCATCGGACCGCAGGGACAGTTGAAACTTTCACAATGTTATCGGTACAAAATACTCCTGAATGGCAACAAGAACTAAGAGACAATAACATAAGGATATTACACTGAATGGGGATGATTTTATTAGTATGCATTACAACTGAGCTTACCAATAGGATGTGTTTTATTCCAAATTCTGGCTTCCAGTCCTTTTTCAGAGTGTTTACGCAAATCTCGCCATTACCAGCAATGTTTGGATGAAATATTTTTGTTAAGAAGAACCCTTTGGGTGGTTCTGATGGAAAATGCTTGCTCAAAACCAGCTTTATGCGAAAAAGACCTCCTGCATAAGGAGTTTCCTCTAAAATTGAAAATATTAGTAATGTCATTTTTCAAAATCTTTTAATGAGGCAGACAAAATATTGACAAAATTCTCATGTCACTGAAGTTAGATGGAAAGTCAAGATTAAAGGAGAATGTGGTTCTAGATTGATTAAATAAATAGATAAATATGGCTACTTATCACTTTAATAAATTACCATAATTTACAGATCAATGAAAAAGCTGCAAAAATTGTTGAGATATCTGTAAACTGTGAACATGAACGTGACTTATCTCTGCACCTGGACCAAAAACAGTTGCCTGGATATCCGTTATATCGTCTTCATTCATGAAGATCTTTACGCCTTCTGGAGGATCCTTTTGCAGATCCAGCAATTCTTTCGCTACTTGTCGTAAAACTTGAGGAGATACATTTTCCACATTGCTCTTATATCAAATACAACAAACCCCATTTAATGTTATTAAAACTGCCAACAGCAGTACGAATTTTGTGGCGATAAACATTTGCAGGTTTCATAAACATTTCTCACAATCGGCTATAATAATAATAATAATAATAATAATAATAATAATAATAATAATGTGATTTTAAGTGGTTTAGGACAGCAGTTCCCAAAATGTGGTCTGCGGACCAGAGGGGGTCCGCGGAGGATATGGCGGGGTTCGCGAGAGCCTCCCAATATCTAGGGTTACGGTTAGGCCTAACCCTAACCCAAATGAACTTTTTTTGCTTGTCACAACATTTAGGAAGGATGTGGTCTGCGAGCTAAGCTGGGAACAAAATAGGGGTCCGCGATCAAAAAAGTTTGGGAACCTCTGGTTTAGGAGGCTAAGCAAGCCTGTGTGAAAACTGAAAACCACTGAAGCAAGTTCAAGCAACTCTCCGCAAAACTAGAATAGAGAATGGTAAAACAACATAGAGGCATTCGTCACCGCAACAGCCTTTTGAGATCTAGTATTGTATTAAATAAAAAGCTAAAAATGGGCACTGGGCATAAAAATCGAAATGCCTATTTAGTCGGCGCAGTTGCGGCATAAACTCTTTTTATAAAGCGCTACATATATTATTATTAACTAAAGATGACTATTATTTATACACGCTGTAGCCTTCGGCCAATTTAAATCTCACCATAGACATGTCTGATGAGGTAGAAATCAAGCAAGAAATGTTAAAATAAATAGAAATTAATCAGAAATAACAACAGTTCAAGCGTTATATAAGCTACAGCAAACGCTGGTTCACTGCTCTTCAGTTAATCTAGTTCCAGCCGTTGATACAAACTGGCCAATAAAAGCCTTTCATACACTAGAATAGCAACAGCTCTGTTAACTATCATTTCATTCGTCGATAGCTTGAGCAATCAAATCTTACAGTGGGTTTAACCACTAGATTTGATTTAGCGAGACAGATTAGCGCGTTAAAACCACCACCACTGCCAGTACTACTACTACCACTACTATATACTTTGCTAGTAGTCCGTCGAGTCGACGATGACTCTAGATTCTAGAAGTATCTGAATAACAGTGTATCTGTATAACGATGACTCCAGGAGTGCCTCTGTAAGAAGTTAAGATAAATGTACAGACAGTGCAGTCTAAGTGTTAGCAGTGTGAGTCTACAACTTGGAAACCACTATTATGGTCTCACCAACACGATTACAGATGTACATTTTTATTTATTTATTATTATTATTATTATTATTATTATTATTATTATTATTATTATTATTATTATTTTATATTGCCTCATGAACTGCGAAGACGGTCAAGTAGATTCAAAATTGGAAGACAATGACGCAAATTGCAGCAGTTATCGGAGAGCTTTTCACGAGTATAGTAATATAAATAACAAACTCTGAGTCACAATTTTCTCCCCTTCTTGCAACATCTCCTCATGTTTTTCTTTCTAAACTAAAATCATTTCTCTTTATAAAATCATTTCCTCCATAGCTATAGCATCCTGCCCACTTGCCCTTTTGATTAAATGACCCGGCATGAATGACCCACCTTTGGCTATATATAGCTACTTCATTTGAGATTGAGCGCGTAGGAATAAGGAGCTACTTCGGTGCATCTTTTGAAAGCGCTTTAGAAATTAACGAGATTTTACTTACTTTTACTTATACATAGTAAAAGTAATCGTAATAATGATTTAAACTAACTATTTGAGACACTAACCCTGACCCTAAGTTATTAACTAAGTAAAATCTAGAGGATTTTTATAGCGTTTTGTGATAGTACAGTAGTAGTTGCTTATTCATTGGCACTTAGTCTCTAATACTCTCTATTGAATCACATTTCTAGCAAACTTGAAATTTACCAAAAAAGTTTTGTGGAAGTTCTGAAACCAGAATTCTATTGTTTCATCATATATCGGTATCGGTGGCACTTGTTAAGTTTAACAATTTTTAGATGGTATATATAATAACCAGCGATGTTGATCATTTCCTGGTCCTTATTCTAGCATTTTAAAAATAGCAATCAAGAAGAGGGAATGCGCAGCAGCTGACCGTACGGAGTCTGACCGGAAGCGATACTTCTGCGCACTAGAGATTGTAGGAGATTTTATCTATTTAAATCCATCGAATCCTCAGTCAAAATGAATTAAATCACCAGATTTTCTTCGTCCGCAAGGAGATTGATCATTTCTGCGTTTATTCTGTGAATGTAGTTGTTTTCTGTACTGTGAGTTAGTAGATTTTTGACTACTACTATTGATTACGGATAGTAGTCTTGATAATGACGATCGCCGCCGTGCGTAGTGCTGGTGTTTAGCCAAGTGGAGACAGCGACTGATCGTTTCCTTCATCTTTCCGGGTCAGCTTCATGGAGCTTCGGGTTGGGAACAGATATCGCCTTGGACGGAAGATCGGAAGCGGATCATTCGGCGATATTTACCTTGGTAAGAGGGAAAGACGAAGTTTAGCCATAAAACAAAGACGTCCAGTCCATCGTCCACTGGGCGGAGGCCCCCTCTGTGTTTACTTGTTTTCCCACAATCGAGACACAAGAGACGGGCGCTGTGGCTCCTAGGGACACTCATCTAAGTAATACGCGCTCAGATTTTTGCGTGGAAATGAAATCTGACGGGCTGACCTCCGTTGTTACCCCGTCGTTAGCGCTAGGATATAAAATGATAGATGGTTTGGTAGATTTATATTGCGCAGCTTTGTGCGCCTTGCCTTCAAATAGGTTATTAAGATAACTTCTAGAGAATTAAATGATTGTTGTTGTTCTCAATGATCATTCAGTTGTTGAATAGGGTAATGATTGAGATTATACAGCAAGACCATAATGTGAATGAATGAACGAGTCTAACAAACAGCAAGGTTCTCACACTGGGTTGATCCTACTGAACCACTATAAAACCTATTATAGAGCAAGGAAAATGGGGAGAAAGGAGAGAGGGAGATTGGTCTTCCTCGAAGTTTGTTTTGCTATCCATTCTGACATTGACAAGATCTTTTGTAGATTTGAAGTTACATTGATTGATACCTTTTGTGTATTGTTACTGTTGCTAGTTAATTGAAATGTTGACTGTTTTATTTTAATGTTGTGTGTTGTATTCCCAGAAGCCTAATGGTGGTTGAATGGCAATGATGGGTTTGAATGTGAATCTGGCAAGGTGGATTATCTGGTCATTATAGATCTATGTCTCTGCTGCTTACTAGCCATTGGTTAATTTAGATAACAGCTTTTCAGCTTGCAGGATTGACGGTCTTGTCCATGCCCATGTGTAGCAAACTATTGATTATGTCTTTAGGCCTTCACTTTCTCTGTTGTGGACCGTGAGTTCATGAATCCTTTATGATTTAGTAATTTGACCACAAATGAAATGTTTTTCAAAGCCAAGGCATTCAAACTCTATCCATTGACCGTAGGAATTCAGTTGGCAAAACATGAATTTCTTATTACAATGACAGGAATGCAAACTGTGTGGAGTCAGGAAGTAGGTAATATGATTTCAGGAAAGTGCTTTCAGTTCTTTTAGTGTAATGTTGACAATATTGGAGTTAAAGTGGTCAAATGTTAATTTTAGGCACAGATGTGACAAATGCTGAGGAAGTTGCAATCAAATTGGAATGTGTCAAAACCAAGCATCCTCAGCTGCACATTGAGGGCAAAATATACAAACTCATGCAGGGAGGAAGTACGTTGTTTATAAGTGATGTGGCTATTCTAGAAGTATGTATGTAATTTGTGTACAATTTTTTTATTTGTGTACCTCTGTTTTTTATTTATGACCAGAAACTATGATAAATGTTCTAGAAAATATAGAAAAGAAGCCAAGATATACGTTAAATGTGAGAATATTTGCCATTTAGCTTCAGAAACAAAATTTATTGCAGTGTGTCATGTTGTTGTTCTGTGTATTTAATATTTGGCATTTAAAATTTAAGGTAAGTTTTGAGGTAAAATAATGACTGGGGATTTCTTTGTGCTTGAAGTGGGAATTCCCAACATCAAATGGCTTGGTACAGAAGGGGACTATAACGTAATGGTAATGGAACTGCTTGGGCCGAGCCTTGAAGATCTGTTCAACTTCTGCTCGAGAAAGTTCAGCCTTAAGACTGTTCTCCTACTTGCTGATCAAATGGTGAGTCTTTATATATTTATATATATATATATATATGTGTGTGTGTGTGTGTGTGTGTGTGTGTGTTTTTCTGTGGATTCACTATTGTTATGTAATGTAGCATTTATACAGCACCTTTTCTGGGCAAGCATTCAGAAGTGCTCTGTGTTTTTAGTGAATATTTAACATACTTTGGTAAGATTAAGAGTTTTGAGCTAGAAAGATGCTGGTGATGATTGTAATCGTTATGATTATAATGATGATTGAATCCTTATTTTTCCCATTTTCATTTAATTGATGATGATGAAGATGGCGATGATGATGATGATGATGATGATGATGATGATGATGATTACAAATGCTGTGCCATGATGTTAGGGTGAATGATGTTGTGTGCATTGCTTCAGAGGTGGTCACCAATTTTGCTTGTTTTAGATTGCTCGAGTTGAGTACATACACTCTAAGAACTTCATTCATCGCGACGTAAAACCCGATAACTTTCTCATGGGACTTGGCAAGAAAGGAAATCTTGTATATATAATTGATTTTGGTCTTGCAAAAAAGTATCGTGATCCACGAACGCATCAGCACATCGCCTATCGAGAGAACAAGAACCTCACAGGGACTGCTCGATATGCCAGCGTCAATACACATCTAGGCATCGGTATGATTAGAGGTTGTCATTAATTCTGAAGCTCTGTGCAGAATTGCATTAGACAGGTTTTGTGAATGCAATAATTGCCATTTACAGCATTTTGTGCAGTGATTGTAACATCATAAGATGATAAAAAAATAATCCATAATAAATATGGATTAGAGGAAACATATTTTTTCTATGTAAAGATTGAATATGACAGAATTTTACAGTAGATTATATGTGTAACTCTTCAAATTTCAAATCTTTTTCAAGTTTTTATGTTTTATTTAATGTGTTTTAAGAGTTATTTTGAATCATAGTTTGTGAATCAGTATTAAAACTGTGTTTTGCTGCAAATGAATTGCCTTTGGTCAAATGACTATCACCTGTGCATACAATCCTAACTCTTAACCTGTGCATACAATCATACGTTGTTTTTAGAGCAAAGTCGCCGTGATGACATGGAATCAGAGGGTTATGTAATGCTTTACTTCTTGCGAGGAAGCCTTCCATGGCAGGGTCTAAAAGCTGCAACAAAAAAGCAGAAATACGAAAGAATTAGTGAAAAGAAGATGTCGACTCCGATCGAGGAACTATGTCGAGACTTCCCCTGTAAGGACGTATTAAGTGGTAATTGACCGGTGATAAAGTCATGATGGTGATGTGTGTTCTGAGTGATGCTATGCCGGCCACTTGATTTAAGTGGAACCGTTTTTCATTGCCATCTTGACATTTGGTTATTGAAAGAGAATGTGTTCGTGGACATTGCTTTGAAATGTATGGCTGGTTGTGGGCCCATTGCTCTTCTATGTCTACTGATAATGTTAAGCTGTGAATTTTAAGATAGATAACATCATCATCATCATCATCATCTTTGCTTTCTGCCAGCTCATCAGCGGCAATAGCTAGACACAAAATGCTTCCAAGAAGTTCTATCTTCTGTCAATCGTCTTCCTTCTACTATTGTAATTCCTTTCATGTTCATGTCTTCTCTGATGTCGTCCATCCACTATATAGATAGATAGATAACAGACAACAGTATTTGTGGCTCTTTTGTGTATTGAAATAACTTGTTGTGTTGTGGCATTTTCCCAGCTGAATTCTCAACTTACCTGAACATCTGTCGGTCTTTGGGTTTTGAAGATAAACCGGACTATGCCTACCTGCGCCAATTGTTTCGGAGCCTCTTCCATCGCCTTGGCTTTACCTATGATTTTGTGTTTGATTGGAACCTGCTGAACCTTGTAAGTGAGATTTTTGTTGACAAGGAATATGCAGCTAGAGAACACGAGTATAGTAGAACGAGCTTAAGTTGGCTTAAGGGATTTTGGATTTTCTGAATGTTGAGGATTTGAGTGTTTGCTTTTCAGATGAAGGCAGATTTAGTAAACTAAAGTGTAAACTAGATCTGCTTTCATCAGTTAGCTTTTTTTTCAGCGTTGGCTGTAAAAAGATTATCTGATGGAAAAGAGCTTCACTGCTACAAGCCTGACTTAATAACAACACTTAGACACTAGACAGTTTTCTTTGTCTCTGTTTCACCTCATGTTCTTGAATATTTGCAATTCTTTTAAAGACAACTTAGTCTAGATTAATTGTTAGATTAAAGCAGACGAGGTTTTGTTTCTTTACCAAACCTTCCTAGGCTCTTCGGTCGATTCATCTGCTGGTGTCTGTTTTCTTTTCTGAAATTTTCTAGCAGGCAAGCAATCATCTAGTTGAGAGCCAGACACTGACCAGCAGCAGACGTGACCGCCATTACCTTGCTGGTTCAAACACATGCACCATGACAGTTCAGTCGAGACAAGTCATTGGATCCTCAGGAATGGATCCAACGAACATGATGGTTGCTTCCTCTACGCCGCCAATTGTCATGCGCGGCTTGGAATATCCTGTGTCATGCAAGTTCACAAGAGCATTGTTTGATTTGCTGGATGCTATTCTATAACCCCATTTGACATTAGATACATTTAATCTGGTCAGTTTGTTATCTTAGCCTGACTGTTATTTTCATTACTTCATGGCTTCTATTGGTGTTAGGCCAAAATGTCCTAGGACAGAATGTCACAAACAAGATGCAATGTGGATAAAACGTAAGCCTAACCCCAACCCGTGACATTTTGTCCTCGGACATTTTGTCCGGCCACGCTTCTATTCATTCAGGGTTCCCTATGTTTGAAATTCTTACTTAGTTTTTCTCTTGTTTTCAGCACATTTGCCGCTCCCTCTTGCATCGTCTCGAATGAGAAGCGATCACATCAACCGATTACCTTCGTCGATTCTAAATCACAGCCCTGTGGACACCTGCGGAGGAAACGTCGTCGATAGGTGTCACAGCCGTTCACAGTCTCGTCCGGTCATGTCGAACGGGGGCACAGTGCCGTACATTTCCATGCCTTATGCAGCACAGGCGTTTGTGCCTACGGCCGCAGACGAATCACACAGACTACGAGATCTCTCAATGGCCATTTCAAGAAGTGCCGCAAGGAACAATCGGAATGACATTCCATCCTCTTCGATGGTCTGAACTAACTGTGTTGCACGCGCGTTGTCGTTGCCTACAGACTGTGATTTCCGACCTTTAACCAATCTCTGTAGAGGTGTGGTCATGTGAAGTGTTTTTGCCTGATGCTCTGTTACAGAGACTCTGTCCTGTTTACACATGTTGCTGTGGCTGTAAATATTGGAGGATATCTCGCTGTATTTTATCCCTTCTTAGTTGGCGTTGTGTGCCATTCTGTCTGCTATGGTGCCAACTAATGGCTGCTTGTTTTGGGCTAGTTTTTGCGGTGAATATGTATAACGGTTTGTGTCACTGAAGTTGTATTGCCAAATGCATTATTTTTGATCGATTGTAATGCTTGTAATATTTTGTTATTGCTGTTGTGAGTTTGGTTTGAGCATTTGTTCTTGGTTGCCTTCATTCTTCGTTGTTTTCTAGTCTTAATTCTCCTGAGCGTTGCACTACACACCCTTTGTGTCGTGTCTTCTTGTCTGCAGCTGTAGTGGAAACTTTGAACCCAGCATTTCTTTTGCAGTTTGATGTTGTTCTCAGTTGCCATTTGAGTCCATTGCTGTTCATCTGTGTTGCAAAATTAAGCAATGATTTCCTTTAAATTTTGTCGGTTTGGAAGTTGTGTTCCGCAGTCTCTGTTCCATTTGAATGGTTTTGAGATGCAGTTGTTTACAGTGTGTTGAATTGATCTGGTCTTCAGTTGTCTCTGTTTTTTAAGGTTTTATTGGTTGCTGGTTTGTTCCACTGCAAACATTTTGATTTTGTTTCTTAAAATGAGAGTGAAATGAACCATTGACTCTGAGGATTGTAAGGTTTAAGCTGTTCAGCTTTGATGAACCCTGACCTTTGGTTACTATTATTGTTTTACTGTTATTTTCAGTATCTTATATCATGCATGAGTGGAACTTTGCTTTGATTCTGGAATTTGTTTTTTTGGTTTTTATATGTTTCTGTCTTTTGAGTTTGTTGTTTACAGACACTGTGAGTGCTTCAGTTTAACAGAGGCTTTTGATTTGCTCTTTGCCATTTGTAAATGCTTCAATTTTATTGGCGAGAGATGCGTGAAATGATGATTGAGATTTTGCCAGTTTAAGCAAACGCTTTGCGTGACCATCCAAGCAAACGCGGAGGTTGAATGAACGACTGCAGCCGATGTCATTTGTAATTTGGTCAGATATTCTTGTTCAACTATTAATATGTGCTTTGGCTAGAAACTGTAATGAGTAAATTAGCAAATTAATCAAGTATATTGGTCATTTAATTGTTCATGATGATTAGCAGGCAGTTATTTTGGGTTTTGTGATTGAATGCAACAGCCTTGGAGTGACTTCCATTTGTTAGATTCCTTATTTTATTAAAAATGGATTAGACTAAACCTGTTAAATGAACTTCATTCTCCAAAATGTATGCAGAGTTTTTTTGCAGTTGTGCAATTTGCTACTTGTCTTTGTAAATGAAATTAGAGTGAATGAGGACAAAGCTTAAGTGAAGTAGTTATGACCAGATTTTGCATCTGGTTCAAGATAATTTCTACCTGAAATTTTATTAATAATTATTTTGGACAGCATATTTTGTCCCAGCCTCTTGATTAAGAAGTCTATGTATTGCTCTATGTCTTGTTTATTTTGTACTTCTAGTACTTCACAATGTGTAGCTATGTAGTAAAATAGTTGAATTTATGATGCCATATTTTTGTAGCTATTATTGCATAAATGACAGAACAACTCCATCAGTGTTATCAACGTTCTCAGATTGAATCTGCTGCTGACTGTTGTTGTGAGAATGAAGACACAGACGCAGTGCAATGAATATCACACATCTTAGAAAATAAGGCTAATAAATATGGATTAGAGGAAACTGAGTTAGAGCTTTGAGTGTTGTCCATTTTAAAAATTTTCTAGTTCTACTAATTTTCTTTCATTTCACAATGCAGTTAGTTCTTGTTAAAATGGTCTGATGTCATACTTGTGTTGGAATTCTCTAAGTCTCCTTCTGCACTGGAAGCTGCTGATGAGTCCGAAGACTGTGCTTTTCTTGCTCGTAATCGTCTCTCGTCCTTTTTGCATCTTGTATCTTGTAAGCTTCAGATATTTTAATGATGACCGCTTGTTATCATCCACTAAAAGTGGCTAATTGTGGGAATTTTTGCCGTAGTTCATACTGCTATGATCCTTTTCTTAATATTGAATCTTAATCTTTTTAGAAGGCCATTTATGAAGCACTGAGACTTTTTCAGTTATGATCAGATTCTCTGAAAGTCAATCGACATGACTTTCACTATTGACATTCAGACTCATCTGCAAATAATGCTGAAAGAATGTTGACAGATTACCTCTCATTTCTTCCAGCCCTATTGAGTGTGTGTGTATCATTGATAGACAAGTTGTGTGTTGTATTCTGCCTCAAGTGGTTGGATTTTCTCTATATATGATTTATGGTTGCTTAAAGTGGTTTTAGTTTCTTGGGTTAGTTTTGTAATTTGTGAATGATATTAGAAGAACAATATTTTTAACAGAATTTGAAGAGTTTAATTGTAGGACATATTTTGATGCTAAGATCTTTTGAAGATACTTGTAACTAAGGCTATGCAGTTTCTCAGTACATACAACACAAGGCACAGTTAGTGCCAGTAGTTCTTTATAATTGTTCTTTTGACAATATTAAATGCAGATTAGTATTAATGTTAACGGATGTCATGTTCAGCAATGTTAATTCTATGGCAATGACGTCTGTTGATATCAAATGGCTTATTTCATACATTTAAATGTGTGCATTGGGTGTTATGTACTTGCTGTGCATTGCCCATCAAGTGATATTCTACTGTAACAGTGTGCAAGTTAATGTATCTGGATTGGCTTTGAGTGATGAGCTCCAAATGCCATCATGCATTTTCAGTCAATGGAATTTCTTGGCATTCTGTATATGGCTGATGGCCGTGAGTTTAATGTGATTGCATATTTAGCAAATTTTTCAGCGTGCTGCATTTTCAGTCTTTTTCTCAGCATTTGAGATTTTGGCACAAATATGTGGCAATTTTATCTGGATATTGACCTATTTTCATCACTTTTTTCTATTTTTCCTAACATAGGCATAGATTTACAGGGGATCAGTGCCTGTCTGCATTACATTTTTTGCCTTGTTAGCCTCTTTTCACTGAAAAGCACCGCAACTTCCACAAAAATGCAGCGCATAAATGGGAAATTTAGGCGCATAAATGGGAAATTTCTGCATTATCCCGCATGTTTAGGACCTCATGAGTCCCGCATATTTCCCAAAACTCGAAGCTCTGTCTGTGTGCTTATTTTTAAAATTTAATATGGCTAAGGTTTCTGAGTTTATGCTCTCATGCATTTGCTCTTTGGCCTGCTTCTGACTGTGGTTTTGAATGCTTTGACTTTAGCGAGTGTTTAAATATTCTCTGTGCTGAAGAATTCAGAGTATAACAATTATTAGTTCCACCTTTACATTGGAAATCCATTTGTGTTTTGCTGAACTAATTGGCTCTTATGATTAATGATGAGCAAATTAAATTGGGATTAAATGGATGTGAAGCTTAAGTTTTCACTTTTCTAGCCTTTCATAAATTGTACAAAAGTTTGTCAGAATACGACTTTAGAATTGAACTCAAGAGGAAAGGTTTAAAAATTCATGATTTGTCCAAATAATGGCCTTGGAGTACATAGACTGTAGCACTTATGTCCAGATATTTCATTACTTTACCCTGCGACTCCAATGCTAGGAGCGCCTCTGAGTAGAAATAGAAGAGGCGCTATACAAATGTCACATTACATTACATTGTGAAAGTGTAAATGGATAATTGGTCTTTTGATGCATCAGAGATTTTAATGCTATTGGAATCTAGAATGTGCAGAATGGCAAATATATTAAGCAGTTATGCCTTTTAAAAATTTGTGTCAACTCTTCTTGGTGTGTGGTATGAAGTTCAGAGTGTGTCAAAATAAATATATATATGTACAAATTTGTTCACATGTTTTATGTTTGGGCACATTTTTGTCCACTATGTTGTTAATTTTTCTTAATGCTTGTTAATTAAAAATTATTGATTTTATTATGAATACTGAATATGTGTGATTAAAGTGTTGGAAATATTGTATTTTCCACGATTGTTACTTGTTGTTAGTGCTTGGGATTTGTGTCAGTTTTATCCAAGTGTTCCATCATTTACATTTGAGAGAAGCTAAACAGAGCTTTGGGCATGCACTTGTTTTTGTCAAGTGACACCCAACTCTCTCTCTCTCTCTCTCTCTCTCTCTCTCTCTCTCTTGTTGTTGGAAATAACAAGGTTGAATAAATACAAAACACAAGTTTTGCATCATGTTCAACAGTAATATTGTTGGCTTTTGTCCTTAAAAATACCAATAATGTTTAAAATTCTCATGATTTTATAAAGTTCAAAATGCTGAATTGGCTGGTAGGTTGAATAAATGGATTTTTTAAAGCTTTTTTGATGCTGTATTCTTAAAGCTAAGAATAAGCAGCTACTGTTGTGCTGCTTTCCAAGGCGCTATAGAAATCCACGAGATTTTACTTTACTTTACTTTACTTTAAAGCAAATTTTGTATATACAGTAAATATATTTAGCGGTTTTACAGTTTAACTTTATGAAATAGGAAATATATGTTTTGTGTGTTTTCATTTCTTTTTCCAATAATTTGACTTAATTTGTTGTTTCTGTTGCTATTTTGAAAGAGCTTGTACATAGTGATTGGAGTTTGCATTCAATTTGCTTCTTGTGACATGTGAACAGTAGCCGATTGTTCTCTGCTTTGTAACCTCGTTGCTGTATTTATGCATTGTGTGGCTGCCCATAGCCTATGAATATGATAAAAGTGTGAATATACAATTAAAATCTTGAAAACTTCACAGTTTGAGTATTGAACTGTTGCATAAGGAAGGAAAAAGATGGAAACGTTTTTTCCTGTTGCTGTTGCCTCCTTCAAAAGAAGCGTCTATAGATGTAGTTTGTAAGAAGACACTGACAGAAGAACTTTTAATTTGCAATTACAATGCTGTGCTTTACCCGGGACAGTGGTCGACTACTGGGCCTTCCACAGTCTACTTACCCGGGGCCTCCGACTTTGTAAGACTCGTCCTGAACACATCCCATTACCATTGAAATCAACGTGGACACTGTCTTGTGCACGCAGTCCACTACTCCAACCAATAGACGAAGACCATTTGAATGTATACCCCGGTAAGTCCAAATGGGTGTGACAACAGACATCAGAAGCAAACTCACAAAGAACATATTAAGCAATTCTTTTAAAATTGACAACAATCAATAAGTAATTACCATTAAGCTTTTCCCGAAATAAGCTGAATTGGACTTTGCATGATTAGAACAAGAACACAGAATTTTTATTGAAAATATCCAAGCACAATGCTAACATATATATGCAAATGTAACTGTTGTTAATTTTAACATGGAAAAAAGTCCATGATGTTGATCCTGAGTCATAATTAAAGTTCAATTGACTTTAACAATGTAGCTCTACTGCATGAAATATTTTCAGGAGATGTAACTACCGGCAGACATTAAGTTACAGTATAATGTAATATATACATGACAACAATGTGCAAAGATAAATTGTACAAAATACTACCAGCTGAAACAGTCGTTTGCTTTTGAAGAGTTTGGCACATTTGATTCTAAATAAGCAAATCACTCTATTTGATGTCAAATACAGAAAAAGTCTCCCATAAAGGCAAATAACACAAGTGATGCTACAACTCAGTTCTAAGATTATCTGTCAACAACATACTATATGGAGTCATTATTCACACAATGACAGATGTTGAAACAATACATTCGTCTACATATTATATCAAAGGACAGAAGTATTTGGCTTTAGTTCAACATGACGTCACTACTGCTTTAAATGAGGCTGTTCAGAATATTTAATGAGAAAATATCCGAGCACGTGAAACATTAACATCAAGTCACACTTTGCAATCATCTATAAGCATTTATTTGACTAACATATCGTTGAAATGATTGCTATGAAACTCAGCAGAGGCTCTCCTCTGAAATAACGATGGGGTCATGTACGGATAAAAGTCGCAGCTCAACAGTCTCTGGTGCTCTATTTTCTCCACAGTTCTTCTTAGACGAATGAACCAATTCGTGGAATTTATGGCTGACAATTTCCATTGAGCCATAAGTCTGGAATTCAGGCATTGAGGTATTGGAAGGAGTGTAAAATTCAAAGTCAGCCGTCTCTACCTGTGCTGCTCTATGACTGCGAGCATATGACCAGGCAAGAGCAACCATAGCAACGATGGCAACAACAACACTCAGCACAGGAACAGTGGCAGACGATTGAAAATTAGTCATCGTGGCTACAACAGATGACAGAAAAAGAAACAGACATAAGGTAAAAGTCTAATGTAACTTTCAAAACCAGAAACTCAATTTAACAGATTATGATAAAACAGGATATTGACAAAAGAACAAGAAGAACATCATAATCACATTACACTGAACTTGGTTAAAACAGATAAGAGATGCTAAAAGCTTTTGAAATTCATTTCAAGGAAATCTCTGAATATTTAGATCTCAAACACAAAGTGCAAAGACAACTACCAGTAAACTATATTCTTATCGATAAACACATTCTGTACCTAAATACAAAAAGATAGAAACTATTAGAGACAACAAAACTGACAACAGAAGTGAATAACTCACTTGTTATCACGGATGTTGCATTGACAAGGAAGAGAGTGGTCTCTACATCAACTGGATTTTCAATAGTTATTGTTAGGACGTAACTGCCAACAGATGAAAATTTGTGAAATATGCTGTGGTTGCAAGAATTGATATCAAGAACTTTATCTTCATAAACATCGCTTCTGTTACACAGTGAGGCTAAGTTCCAGAAAATATTAAATGGAGAACTGAATAATAAAAAAAGAAATAGTGACAATAATGGGGGAAACTCAAACAAGAAAAAGCAATATCATAAGATGGAAAAACTAAAGACAAACTCCAACACTCTAGTTGATCATTCTTTATTTGGTTTTCATCCATTGACACACAATGTGAGCATGGGATCAAAGGTCATCATCTGAATTCACTTCAACTCAGTGTCCTAAACATGATGATAGAATTCTTGTCAATGTTGCTTTTCCACAATTTGATATATTTGTCATCTCAATCAGACAAACAAAATGTTCCACTCTCAATTTCTGTTTCACTAATCATGACTAATGCCATTGACACAACTCAGGTGTTGCAACAAGTTCTCAAGAGTCATTTTCAGTAGGGCTGGGCCGAAGAGGGTTTTGAACTATTCAGATGATTCATTGTACAACGAATACAAAATACAAATACTAATAGTATATATTATACCCCTTCCAACACCATTTTTGCATCAGAAACAGTGCTATCATTTGCTATGCGCTATTATTATTACTTATAACAATCAAATAAGTAATAAGTATAGTGGAAAAGGACAAAATTATTCTTGTAGCACAAGTGGTATGATTAAAAAATTTGTCACAGCACTATTTGAAAGCTGGCCAATAGAAACAAGCATATTCGCATAAACTTAATTTACGAAGCTGAAGAATTAGTCTTTAATTAAACAACCACACTGCACACAGACCGTATAAAAATTGTGAACGCTTTGAACTATTTGTATTCGTCACATTATTCAGCGCCTAAGCGAATATTCGGTCCAGCCCTAATTTTCAGCACAAAAGTAATATTAGACAGCAGAAAACAGGTGACCAGCAAGACATCCAAAAAAACTGCCAAGACACAATATAAAGAATTTTATACAGTAGAACTTCATTATATGACACTTGGCTATAATATATAACTTGGTTATAACATATCCACAATGTATGATCCGGTGTGATGTGCTACCGTATTTGATGGTATTGGATATAACATACCTTGGATATAGCATAACAGGTAATCAATTTTACAGACCTGCTAAGTACATTATAACAAAGTTCTACTACTGTATACTTAATTACAATTGATACACAACAACATTTGAAGATAATAGCATTTAAAATATTATAATAGCAGCCTTTTACCTTCCATTGCAGCTGACACAAGCTGTAAATTCTTCATGAACATGCACACTTTGTTTTCCAATAATGGCAATGTCAGTCACAATATCTGGAAAGATATAAAAATATGCAGATTCATGATTGCCAAAAATTGCGCTGATTTCGTTCAACATCTGCAGTGAAATGGCATTCATTTAACAGACGAGCAATTATGCTGAATGGATTGAATAACCAAAATGTAATCATAAGACTTCAAGAAAAGTACAAAAACATTTCAACACAAATGCACCGCACTGCATAAGGATAACTGGCAAATTCTAACAATAATACCTTTGATAATCACTTCTTTGAAAACATAAACACCTTGTCTTTGAACGAGATGATTAGCTCCCTTCACTAAAGCACAAAGGAAACACAATTTCCCTGTGTTAAATTGATTACCATTTCCAAATGAGATTCTGGCACATACATATTTTCTGACCGTTTATTTCTCAATAGAATGTAAAAAATGAAGAAGCAAATAGTAAACAACATTTGCAGTCAAAATCATTAGGATAATTTTTGTGTGGAGTAATGTTCTGCCTGACATCAAGAGAAACTTGGAAAGATTCTGTGAGAAACAATTAGATACTAAACATGAAAACAGTTGGAAAAATATGGTGTCATGATTAAATGAAAGGCAATTCCGAACGTTTGCAAGATTTCCAGTCAACGTCTAGACCTACTGATGCCCTAGGCATTATGATAGTGGCGCCTTAGAAGTGGATTGATTGATAGATTGAGGGAGTTGAATAAGTTGTAGTAAATATCAACAACAATGAATTGACCCAAGCTTGACCCGAATTTGAAATTTCTAGTATATATTCTGCTTTAAATAAATCATTCTGATTACTTAATTCTAAAGCAACAAATCAATGAGAGACACCGAGCCAGATCGTTTATGATCAAACTGATCTCTTTAAAATTTGCTGCTATTATATAAACTAATCTGATAAGTCTGCAGCTAAGTCAAATAAAAGCCGGAACAGAGTTTTTCCAACGTAAACAAAGTATCAATCTGTGCACAAACAATGTATCTTGTACAATCCTTGGTTCCTATGGTTTGTTTATGATGTTCTGTCCGCTATTTCATTGTAATATTTGATTGAATAATCACAGTTTTCCTTGTGTATAGTCTGGAAACTCATGTATCTATGGACCGTTCGTATGCATTTACGGACTACTTTCGGTTGTGCTGCTATGTTCCAGTTCTTGTTTGACTTAGCTCCAGGTTTACCACTAATCTAATCTGAACAACTTCTATAGCGCCACTTCATAATGCATAGAAGCATCAGCCAATTGCACGTCAAATCACAATCGCACAAGATTCAGGTTAAACCCAGGACATTAGATCGGACAACCAGATGGCATTCTAACACAATATAAAATACTCCAATGTAAATAACCTGAACAATTACACCAAATACGGTAACAAAGTCGAGTTCTGAATAGATCACATCAAGGTATTTCTAAAAGGTGTTCCTTTTGTGCTGTATTTTAACAGTGATTGTTATTTAATGCAACGTATTATAGAATTTATAGGTACTGTTATACCATTAGTGACAACAAACGCCGCTGACAACATTGTCCAAACGTCGAGTAATGCCATCGATAAACTACGACTAAACGACACACGCAGAGTTAACTGAATATAATACTAAAACAACGAAAAAGACAGATTAAATCTCACTGATTCTTAAATACACGAAACATTTTAGAAACGAAACTGAAACCGCTAGACATCACATGACAGTTACATAAGGCAATAGAATTTGCATACGAATCACCTTGGAGGAATGCGACTCACAGTTTATCATAGCTCTGTGGCAATCGGCCCACATTCCCATACAATAATTATTATGTATTTGCGGTATTTGCACACAGCACAGGCCATCAATTGATTTGGACCATCGATAAATAAAATGTCTGATAAAAATTGAAAGAGAGACGACAACTAGATATAGTTCAATCACGTTCTTTTTTTAAAACTTAATGTTGCAATTTAAATAAACTCGACCAGTCTTTAGATTTTCCGAAACGCCGTACCGCCCTTATAATAATAATAATAATAATAATAATAATAATAATAATAATAATAATAATAATAATAATAATAATAATAATAATAATAAAATAATAATAATAATAATAATAATAATAATAATAATAATAATAATAATAATAATAATAATAATAATAATAATAATAATAATGTGATTTTAAGTTTTAGGAGGCTAAGTAAGCCTGTGTGAAAACCACTGAACGCCGTTCCGCCTTGTAACCCTTGTTCCGGCACAAAGTTTGTGACAAAAAGCCCTAGCTGATCATTATTATTAATGTTGTTGCTATTATTATTATTATTATTATTATTATTATTATTATTATTATTATTATTATTATTATTATTACTACTACTTATTATTATTATTATTATTATTATTATTATTATTATTATTATTATTATTATTATTATTATTATTATTAAAGATCAGTGGTTTTCACACAGACCTTTTGATTAGCCCGGCAAACCACTTAAAATCACATTATTATTATTATTATTATTATTATTATTATTATTATTATTATTATTATTATTATTATATTAAAGACTAAAGAGCAAATAATATACGAATTATAAGCATTCAATCGATTCCATCATAGATTATGATTATGTATACTTTGATTCCGACAAATAGATGCTGAAGTTGGTTACAAAGGAAGATACAGTACTTTGTCATCCATGAGTCCATGACCAAAAATCTTCTGTTGTTTTTTTTCGGCCGGCAGATGGCGCCACTTTGTTACGTCAGGACTGATCCAAGACTTCTCGAAATATAAAGACATTGCTTGTGAAGTTGTGTCCATAAAATTGAGAATTTATTCTAAATTGAATTCTGTCAATTTCTGTGACAATAACAGGTAAATGAAATTTAATTGTGAATGTTTTCGTCTATTTTGTATTAATTGTTAGTTATTAGATAAATACGAAGCGATTTCGGAGTTAAGTTTTATTTGAAGAGTATGTTCTCAACAATTGAAAGACGCAGCAAATGTAATTAACGGAATGGATTTTTTTTTATTGAAGAAAATTTTATTTCAAACTCAAACTCAAAGTACATATACATATGCAGAACTAGTACAACTAAATAAGTAACATAATATGACCCTAATTTACAGTGTAACAATGTAACACATAGTATGAGAGTTCATTGATAACATAGTAAATGAGTTCATCAGATCAATAATATAATATTAAATATTAGCTAAAAATATATGAATAACAGCATAATAAACAATTAATAAGTGGAATGGAGTGATTATGATTTGCCATGTCTGGCTCTGAGGCAAAAACCTAGAGCATCAGTAGATCTAGATGCGTGTCTGGCATTCTATAGATTAATGGCGTGAATCTAGTTTTACGACATACCTGTTTGGTTTCGTCTATGCCCCTTAGATTGCTACCCCACCATTGGGCCACCAATCGGACTGATCTTTCTGACTTGACCTGACTCTAATTCAATTCGGATTTGGTGCGCCATCGGCTGATTTCCGTTTTATTATAAATATATAATATGTTGTCAATGCACCTAAAATTATTTTGATGTAAATTGCAGAGAGTAAGATTCTCATCTTGATGAGCCACTTTGAAAGTCCACGAGATTGTGATGATGAGTCAAGGAGTATGACGCTTTTGCTGTTATTGTTTCTAGCATTTAATTTTAAGATTTTCTTTGCCCAGCTCAACACATCATTTAGTAATGCATTAACTTTCATAGTGTCTTTTACAACAATTATTATGTCTCTTCTTTTTTGTACTGCACATATAGTTTGAATGTCTTCCAAAAATTTGACAGTGATTAATGGTCTCTGAATAGAATTTGATTACGTACTCTCTTGACTTTCTGTCTACTCCTCTGTTGTCTATAGACAGATATGTAGAGTTATCTTTTGATAGAGACAGTGACACACAGAGACTGTGTTGTTGTTTATTTTGCATCATAATATGCAGTTGTTGATGGTTTATAGTTTTGATATTGTTTGTCTTTATGTATCTGTGATCGTATCTGCAGTGATTAATGACTTGTTTGTAGGAAGGTTTGGATCGTTTGCTTGTAAAAATTCTACGCCATGATGCCATTACACTCCGATTGCCCATTCAATCAGGTACAGGAGATACATTTTTCATTATTTATGATGTCCTTAATCATTGCACACTGTTTGAACATATCTAATTGTAATTTTTCTGCAGAGTTATCAAAATCAAATGAATGTTTTGATAGAACCACTGGCGTAAACTTGGATGAAGAAGTGGTGGGACCAATCTCTATACTATTCCCTTCCCTCTGGTAGCCTCTCAAAAAGTGGGGGCCTCAAACCTAGAGGCCTAATAGAAGTGTATGCCTATAGATAGTATTGCTTCAAGAATAGTGAGACAGGTAAAAATATTGGTGAGCACAAGAACATGAGACTGAGTGTATAATGGCTTTTGAAGACAAAATGCGTTATTACTAAAGCGCTGTGAAAAATGAATTATAATGTTTTTGTCTTAGATGGATTTATTTCTGTCCACGAGTTGCTGAAGTTGAAAGAATTTAGAAGATTTACTGAATCTGATATAGAAGAAGTTGCCAGGAGAAATCATAGAGTTACACTTAATGATGTTGATGGACAACTGAAAATTAAAGCAAATCAGGGACACTCATTTCCGGTTTGTGGTTAAGTTGAATTAATTTTTAAATTTAAATTTATTTAGATTATTGATAATATTAATTGATTTGTGATCTGAGGAGATATGTCGTGAATCACCGCTTGTCATTTATTGGTTTTGTGGTTGACAACACATTTGCTTCTGTATTCATTGTATAACATGAATCAGTTGATGTGTGAATGCTCTTCAGTTGAAGTCTATGATCCAGAGATCTCTTCTTTCATTTAAATATAATGAATCTAATATAGTAATATGTGTTTTTCATGTTTTGGATTTTTGTAAGACTTTTATGCAATTATTTGTTGATAGGTTTCAAATTTAGACTTGAAGGAAGTCAGAAAAGCAGCAGAATTAATGTCATTGATTCATCTGACCACAGAGAAGTCATGGTTAAGCATTAAACACGAGGTTCTTTATTACCATTTGTTTGTTTAATGTTTGTTTAATAGTAATGCTTTTTGACCTTTATGTGTTACATTAACATAAGTATTTTCTTTCTTTCTTACTTATTAATTTCAATATAGATTTCAATGGTTTATTGCCTGATGTGATAAACTATGTCCATATACTGAAATTGGTTTTAACTGGATTAGAAGTTGTGTTTTGTTCTTTAAGGGACTTAAGACAATGCGCCGAACTCATATTCATTTCAGTCCGAGCGAAAGCAGCATCTACACTTGTATGTGGACTGCTTTGGTTGAGTGACTTGAGTTAATGCTTTCAGACTTTCTGTCTTTCTTTGGTGTTTTGCCAGTGCTACAACAAAATGCCAGCGGACAAAATGTCACCCTAACCTGTGACAAATTGTCCGAAGACATTTTGTCCGGCCACGGTTTTGCCTTGTGCATTGGATGGCCTGCTACTTGACAGTGCTTATTAATGCTCTGCTTTGTGCTTTTAATTGGCAAAATCTCTCTGTCTCTGTCTCTCTGTCTCTCTGTCTCTGTCTCTGTCTCTCTCTCTCTCTCTCTCTCTCTCTCTCTCTCTCTCTCTCTCTCTCTCTCTCTCTCTCTCTCTCTCTCTCTCTCTCTCTCTCTCTCTCTCTCTCTCTCTCTCTCTCTCTCTCTCTCTCTCTCTCTCTCTATTTCTCTCTATGCCTTAATTCTTCTGTTATTTGTAAGTGATGAACGCATTTGTAATATTGTTTAATTTCATATATTATCACTTTAATCTTATAATCTTTAGTTTTGGTGATGCAATATTTGTATAGCACCTCATGTACATTTTGCTCATAGGCATACTTGGCTTTTGAGTCCCATGATAAGAACAAAGGAGTAAGAAGTGAAGTCCAAATGCACGGAGCCAGCGCATTCCAGAGAGAGAGGTTCCAGTCACTCTGAATGCTAGATCTTCTTCTTTCTTTCCTTCCGTCTTTCCCTATTGGGTTGGACGATGGGTCTGAATGAGTTCCTTCCACTTCTGTCTGTCTCTTGCTGCTCTGGTCAATTGGATGAAGTTCATTTGCATTTCTTCTGCATCCTCTTTTAAGTTTTCTATCCATGTTTTTCTTGGTCTTCCTTTTCTCCTTTTCCCTTCAACATAGTTGTATAGTGCTTTCTTTGGTATTCTTTCTTCCTTCATTCTTTCCACATGACCAAACCATTTCAGTCTTTGTTTCTGTATTGATTCAATTATCGTTTCTTTTTGCTCTGTCTTTTCTCTGATCATTTCATTTCTTATTCTTTGTCTTCTGCTGACTCCTGCTATTCCTCTTAACCAGAAAAAGAATGCTAGATGCCAAGTGAAAATACTCTACAGAAGTGATCAGCCAAATGAATCAGTGCAGCAGAGCAGGTTATGTGTGGCAGGAGAGAGACTGAGGTTGGAACAGTTAAGTGATATATAGACAGTATAGTCTTTAGTGATGTACTTTGATTTGATTTACTAATATTAATTTTTGTAACTGTTTAGCAAAAGTTCCTGCCTGTAAAGTTCGTATCTATATTGACACAGCCAGAGCCATGGCAGGTATGCATTCTAACAACATTCAGTTGCTCCTTCACTCTGTCCATCTGTGCAACTGAAGTGTAAATACTAATGAATGTAGATATTTGCTTGTGCTGTTTGAAAAGTGTTTAGTTTCTAATGGTTTTATCTTATCCAAATGTTTTTGTCTTCTAGGAGGAATAAAGTTCTTTCAGTCACCAAACAATGACATATTGTCACCTGGCAACCAGAATGGAATAATTCCAAAGGAATTCTTTGCCCGTGTTGAGCTTCATGATCGAGGACACAGTACAGTGCTTTTTCTTCAGCATATTAATATTGATAGAGATTTAAATGATCTTGATGGAATTAATTGCATAAGTATTGCAGCTTCTGAGGCACAATTCATTCAATGACATGATGGCAGTATTTCAATCACTGGTTTGTGGTTTAAATCTTGATTCCCTCATTCAAGCATTCATTGTGTCTTTGGCCAGCTCCCTTGTCCTTTCCCCTCTTTGTTGTCTGTAAGAATGTCAGCTCGTCATTGTAACTATGCGTGAATACTTGAAGTGCCATTTAGTCGATAAAGGCTTCAGTCCTTGTAATCGAAATCCATGATGTGTTGTTCTGTGATGAATGCTGTAGCACAGATTGTGATGGCAGAATGAGAAAATATGTAAGAAATTCCTGTGGAGGTCATAAATGGAAGAAAAAGTCAAACTGCACTAAAATCTAGTTTATCATTTACCACCCCGAGTTGCGCTCGTCATGAAGTTCACAGCGTTTCGTTGACGCCTCGCGATACAACATTTTCCGCCATAAATCGCTTTAGTACCCATCCATTCGATAGATGGCACCTATTTTTCAGCTATATCGCCTCTTTGAAAGAGAAAATATATACTCTTTGGAGCCAAGGGTCAAACTAAACACACCAATAACTTCTAGAATCCGACTTTTGCGGTTTCGATCTGATCTATCTTTACCAAATGTAGACCGATTTACAAACTTTTTGGTTTATTTTGTTCGTCTGACATATCTTTACAACTTTGCCGCTGACCAAAGTGGGGTTACCGCTGAAAATCTTTTGCTACGGGGCTTTGAAATTTTTTGGGGGGTGGGTGCTATTTAAAGCCGTAGAGTGGACCCTACCCCCAATTTTTTTCCTGCACGGATGGTTAGAAAGAGGAATAAAAAAGCTAACCAATGGTGTTTACATCATGTTCTTAGCTCTTATATAGCCTGAGATAAAGCAATTTTCAAAAGTTACAGTGTTCATTTCTGATGAACTTTTTTCCTAAAATTAAATCCCCAAAACGGTGACGTCTGAAAATGTAATCCCCACTGAATGGGTTAAACGATATCTACAGACGTTATTTCTCCACCTCCTTATCCTAATCGTTTGAATTAATCGTCTTTTATTTCTGTTTGTTGTTGTTGTTGTTGTGTTTAATTTCTGATGAATTCTTTTATTGATTGGTTTCAGTTACCCAACTGACGTTCTAGAGCTTTGCCTCTGAAGCCAGAATGACTTCTTTTTGGTTCTACATATTTCAGGAAATCTTAATTCTTTGGATCTTGGTCGTGGAATTTTAGAAGGCAGACTTTCAGTGAATGTCCCAATGAGATATAACATTATTATATTTTTATAATTAAATGTAATTGGAAACTGATTCTTATGCCAAATTGATTTATTGAAACATCTTTATATATATATATATATATATATATATATATATATATATATATATATATATATATATATATATATATATATATATATATAATGTATGTATGTATGTATGTATGTATATATATATACCTAGGAATCACTTAAGAGTGAAGCTATTCTCTTCAATAGACTGTTGTTTATCTCTGCTGTTTGTATTGGGATGATGCAAAGTTTGGCTGAATAATTGAAGCATAATAAAATCCTGTTAATATTTGCATTGTTATTTGCATATGATATATGACTATGCATTAAGTTGGCTTAACAGTTGTATTTGGCCTTAATAGGTGTAGCCCTCATTTTCTGTTGCTGCCTTTTTTGGGTTTCCCTTCCTTTGAACTTCGTAAATCAATTATATTTAATTGCATAGACATGGGTAAGTCAGTTGAAGAATAGTAATATATAAATTGTCTAAAATTTAACAGAAAAATGTTCGAAGCAACAAAAACTGTAAACGAAGATGTTCAAATACTGAAGACTTTGCCCAGTTGCCAATGCCTTACATTGCAGTGACGACTCCTGAGGAACTTGCACACAATGACAATGAACGCTCCATTCAGTGTTGTAAAGTATTTAGATACCCAATCACAGTAAGTGTTTTTAAAAGTTTCTAAATACTTGCCCGGATTAGTATATTTAAATAGTATTTAAATACTTCATAGCTATATTTATTATTTTCTGATTTCTAAATGCTTGAAGCCCATCATTTGACATTGAATGCTGGAACTTAATGGCTTGGTTTTTTATGGAAGACTTGTAAAAGGTATTGAAGTTTTAATATCTTCAGCATAAATTTACATTCATTTACATAAGAGTCCAGTATACCTTATAATAAAACTACGATGCGGGTATGCTGTGATGTTTGAACAAAATTACTAAGCAGTAGGCTAAGGTAATTGAAAAGTAATAGAAACATTTTTTTGATATTTAAATACTTTGATCTGAGTATTTGTACAACACTGGCTCCATTGCTCCAGATTGCTCGACCTCTGGGTTGCATTTCATCGTAAAAATGGAGGCAAATAAATTGGATTTGTTAAGACTGAAAAATTAGAATGAGAATATTTGCCAAGTTCCTGGAATTTGGTTGGCTTTGAGTTTTAGGTTTCAAATCTGTCCTTGATGACAAAAAGGGTTAATTCCCAACTCCCGACAAAATAAAAACTGAGAATTTAGATCATATCTGATCAAAGGGATCTTCTGTATATGACGCCCACACGGGTACAATGACCATATTCATCGACTTACTATCTGCACTTATCCGCTTTGGGCTTTTGGCTGTCCGTGTGGACGTCATAACTGTTTGGTCCCCTCATCTCTGATTTGCTTAATGGCAGAAGATGTCGCTCTGGATAAGTTATGGAGCAAATGTTTTTACGAAATCCGTGGTCTTCTATAGCCCCTCCTCTTCCTCCTCCACCATTTAAGTGCTGGATTGGCAGAGTGTTAGTCAGGCCTTCTCTTGAGCGTTTAAGTTCCGATGGTTGAATTTCGATTGGCCGAGTGATCGGCGGCGGCGTTCTTCGGATCTGAGGAGCCGAGTCTTCCCGACCGATGACCGACTTTCTTCGACGCTCCGCCTGCAGACACGAGCGAGGCCGACATCGCAGACGCTAGACCTGCAACCAGACGCTGAACGTTTTAATCAATCTTCCGTTTGAAATGCTAACGTTAAAAGAGACGCAAAGACGACGACGACCGAAGGCACTCACCGACGGCATTTGGATTTCCTCCGAGTGCTTCAATCTTTGACTTTCGATCTTCGGGTCCAAGAGCATCCTCGTGACCAACTCTTCCCATCCCCACCCCTCCGATGGTCGATTTTGGTCTGATCGCTCCCCGTGCACCTTCCCTTCTCTGCGGCTGCTGCAAAGCATCAGCCAAGCTCTGCTGACCCGATTTCTGTTTACCTGGAGCATTCTCCAGATGTTCAAAAGCCTTTTCCACCGATCCATACTGGGCGGCGGCGGCCCAGGGCGTCATAGCGGCCTTAGGAGCATCGATCATCTCCTTGAGGCGGTTGACCATAGGAGCGGCCTTACGGTCGTCATCGGCGTTGTTCGTCCTCGATCTGAGTTCAACCTTTAGTTTATCAGTTGAATGTCGGTTGGGAGATGACTTCTTCCCAACAGCTTCTCCTTCCTCTTCTTGTCCCTTTGATTTCTCGGTGTCCCACTTTTCTGCCCTCGCCTGGCGCTTGGCAAATAGCTTTCCTCCTTTTCCTTTCATGCTCTTGAGATCGTCGACGAGGCTGAAGCAGACCTGAGGCGAAACGTTCGTATGAGTCGTCTTCCTTTCGAGCAGCGACATCCTCTCCAGCTCCTCGTTGCTCATCGCATTCATCCTGTCTTCGTCCTTCTCCTTCGGTAGTTTCGGTGCAAACATCACCGATGTTGGCATCGCCGAAGGAGGTGACTGATCGGCGGAGTAGGAGGCTGTCTCGTCGACCGGCTCCCCGGCCGCCGCCGCCCCTGCTTCGCTTGCTCTGGCGGCCAAATCGGCCTTCTCTTCGTCCGTCAGTCCGGTGGTCCATCGAATGGCTCTCTCTTTGCGCTTCATGAACATCCGATGGCCTTTGGACTTGAGATTCGCCGGAGAAATGACGGACAGCGCCACCTGACGAGCAAGTTGGATCTGTTCTTCGACGGTCGGATACTTGTGCTCGGGATCATCGTAGAAGGCGGAATCGACAAACAGCTTCTCTGAAACACACCAGAGGTCAAACGCCAGAGATAACCAGAGTGGAAGAAGGTTTCCTTCTGGATTGGCCAGAATTCAAAGGTTACAGGTGGTAGCCGCCCCAGCTATGACCGCCCCAGTTATTCTATGGGTTTTGACGAAAAGCAGTGTGCCCTAATCCGTACGGGGTCATATAATCATTACCCACACCATAAACCAGACACGAAACACTAACCCTAAACGATACTGACGGCAGCCATAGGTGGGGCGGTCATAACGGGGCGGTCATAGCTGGGGCGGCTATAATGTGATACCGAATTCAAAGGCCTCTTGGTCAGACTATTTCTGTCTGTCTAAGGCTTTAAATGACGTGAAAGTAAGCGATGTTGAAGTAATTTTAACAGATGGATGACAGGGTAGGCGAAGTCGTTGTTAACAGGAAGTGAAAAGAAAGTGGGTTTTACTGTCAGCGGACGATAGGTTTGATTATAAACTGACTTCCATGGCGTGGAAGTTCATCAGGAGTGTTTGGTTCGCTTCCAATTCCCTCGGCAAGGATCTTTTCCAGCTGCTTCGGAGGAATCCGTCTAGTATCGGAACAGACGGCCACTCCGCCTCCCTCTTCATCCTCCTCCTCCTCCTCCTCCTCCTGTTTTCCCTTAGTCTCTCCTCCGAGGTCCAGTTGAAACGGCATTCCGATCGTCATTGTAAAAGACTTGTCGGTGTTTTGTTGAACGTTGACACCAGATGGAGCAGTGACCGTGTACTCCGGCTGCACTTCCTGGCGAAGGATGATTTTTGTGGGAGCTGGGAGATCGTCTGGTTCGACGACGACCGTCTCCCGTGCATCAGCAGCAGCAGCTGAATCGCCTCTGAACAATCGGAAATCATTCGGATGCACAACTGTTATGTATTGTAAATTTTTTTGTAGTTAAATGACGACGGACTGATCATTACACCGAGTTTTATCAACAGAGAATTAAGTGGAATATCTTCTTTTGACTGCGTATATCCCATTGGACCATCGACTGGATTTGGGTCAGAATTTGTGTTCCGCTTTCATATTCAGTTTCTTTGAAATTGTCTGAATATCAACATGGACTAAGAGAGCCGATGTCCTAGAGCATTTGTTCATCTGGGTGCACCATAGGGCTTATGATCAGGGAATTCAGCACATAAGTTGTTCATCCTGTGCCTATTTACATCAGGGCGCAGAATATATGAAACCACAGAACTGAGATTTATGTTTCATTCAAACGGGTAAAATCCTAGAATTCTTATATTCTCTCAAACAGAAAAATCGTTCGAATGTTTAGCAAATGCTTTGGTGTCTGCGAGAAACGAGCGGCGGTTGGCCTTAAAGATCGTTCGACTAGGATTATTTCTCGTCAGTTTTTCTTTATAAATGCTAATAATATTGTTATTATTATTATTATTATTATTATTATTATTATTATTATTATTATTATTAGAGTGACAATTTCTTGTGTGCCATATTACCAAAATGCTCTGAAGGGGACATTACAGAGTCCAATAAAAATAAATAAAATAACAGTCATCAAAAATGAATGGAAAACAATCTAAGGCAGAAGAGAATAAGATTTTCTAAAAAAATAAGTCTAGATTTTTCTTCAAGGGTGTCAGAAAACAGAATGATTTCACAATTATCGGTAGATCGTTCCTTGTCTTTGGCCCTGACACTGCAAATGACCTTAACTTAACAATCTTAACTTAGCATGATTTAAATTGGTGGCTTAGGAAGTTAGGAGGCATTGCTGCGTGCGTGAAAGCCACTAGGGGCGCCAACGGGGCTTGAACCAGCCCCGTCAGCCTACGCTCCAGCGCCTAACCCACTCTGTCATATCTTCCGGTGTTCTTTTACTCTCACGAACAGCACAAGACCCGTTCCTTTCCAACCTGTATTTTACCCACCTCATCACCTGTATCGTGACCTTCTGACTGGAATTGTCGATCCACTGAGAAACAGCAGAAGCCCCTGCGCCCTGGCAGCTGCGGCCGTTCACCGATAGGACGACATCACCCTCACGAAGCCCTGCGTCATCGCCCTTGCCGCCCTTACGCACCTGTCACGAACAAATATTCTAATATACATCATATATATATATATATATATCGCCCTTGGTACTTAGTTCCCGGGGGACTTATTACAAAAAAGTGTTCGGAGGCAGATAAATATATACTCTTCAGCTCTCGTCTTGATCCGGATCAGAAGCATGGAAAGTCCCTTGGAAATCAATCGCATTGAATCGTTGTACAGTCATGGAAGTAAAAAAACTTCTCTCCCTTGTGTCTCCGGAAAGAACGGAAAGATGAGGACCCAACTCTTTTATGAAAGTGAGTGCGTCGTGACTGATTGGACCAAGAGTCTCTAAGGCCAATGGCAAGAATAAGTAATCGGCCGACAGGTCAATGTATTTGACGATTTTCTCAGAGAGCGAGCGAGAGAGACGTGAATGGCAGATGAGTGGCAGCGACTGTCTTCCACAGTGACGTCCCACACCAGGCGGCGGCCGGCTTGCCAAGGAATCATGGTCATGCCG
This sequence comes from Metaphire vulgaris, assembly GCA_018105865.1. Lineage (NCBI taxonomy): Eukaryota > Metazoa > Annelida > Clitellata > Crassiclitellata > Megascolecidae > Metaphire > Metaphire vulgaris. The sequence goes on along the minus strand of CM030871.1, from coordinate 73,067 downwards.
TGCGGATCTGAGAAGGTCATGCCATCGGATCTGAGAAGACCGGGCGGTTCCTTGACCATTGGTATGCCAGCTCGTCAGAGATGACAATCAATTAGGAAGTAATTGATTAGCTAATCGATTAGATGGCCAGCTAATTCTAATTGTAATCAATTGGCAAATTTTATCAGCTAATCGTAATTCTAATCAATTAGAATTTACCTGCTAATTCTAATTATTTTTTAACTAGGTGTTTACCCGTCAAAAATGACGGGGTATATTGGCTGTTTTACCACCCGATTTTGTGCAAATGCAATAGCATCTTATGACGGGGAGATTGGCTGTTTTACCACCCGATTTTGCGCAAATGCAATAGCATTTTATGACGGGGGAGATTGGCTGTTTTACCACCTGATTTTGCGCAAATGCAATAGCATTTTGCGCAATTAATTGTCCTTAACTCGCCGCCTTTTCCTTCAACCGAGTTAACGCCCATTCGCGTGAATTTTCTGAACCTTGATAGTCAAGGAAGGGGTACTGATTTGGCAGTGTCGAATGACATGCAGTGCAATGCTCCTCATTCTCACTTGATTGTCGGAAAGCTCGTGAACGCTGGACTTTTTTTGCACAGAGGGTTAGAAAGAGGGATAAAATAGCTAAACAATGGTGCAAACCTCATCTTCTTAGCTCTTATATAGCCCGAGATATAGCAAATTCAAAAAAAATTGGAAACTTTCTCAGAATTCAAAACTTTCGCGAAATTCGCCGATAATACTTATGTTCAAACATTGGGGTCATCGGGTTAGAATTGATAGATCTTTGCAAAATATCAACCGAATTTCAAACTTTTTGGTTTATTTTGTTCCTCTGACATTCCTTTAGAACTTTGCCGCTGACCAAAGTGGGGTTACCGGCTAGGGGCTTTAAACATTTTTCGGGGGAAGAGGGTGATATTTTAGGCCGTAAAGTGGACTCTACCCCAATTTTTTTTCTTTTGCACGGACGGTTAGAAAGAGGAATAAACAATCTAAACAATGGTGCAAACCTCATCTTTTTAGCTTCTATATAGCCTGAGATATAGCAAATTTAAAACGTTACAGCAATCATTTCTGAAGAACACTTTTCCAAAAATTAAATCCCCAGTACGGTGACGACGTCTGAAAATTTAATCCCCACTTGAGGGGTTAAATATAAAAATAGGTATTGAGGCTAGGAAGGAATAAATATATATATATATAATAATGGGGGGCAGGGCATTGGGAGAGGGAAGGGAGGTTTGGGAGGAGGAAGGTGGGTTGTACGGGTTTTCGGAGCAGCGTTGTGTAGGTTTGGAAACGGGGTTTGGGGCCGGTGGGGTAGGGCGGAGCGCTGATGGGTTGGGGCCTGGGCGATTGGGAGAGGGATGGGTAGTTGGAAGGGGATAGGGAGAAGGAAGAGGAACGGGGGTTTAGGGCCGGAGCGGGAATGGGTTCGGGCTGGAATGGGTTGGGGCCGGGGCGATTGGGAGAGGGATGGAGAGAGGGAAAAGAGATGGGGAGAGAAGGGAACGGAGGTTTGGGGCCAGGGCCGGAATGTGTTGGGGCTAGGGACGGGGATTGAGGCCTGGGCCGGAATGGGTTGGGGCCGGGGCGATTGGGAAAAAGATGGGGGAGAGGGAAAAGGGTTGGGGAGACGGAAGGGGAACGGGGGTTTGGGGGCGATTGGGAGAGGGGATGGGGATGGGGAGAGGGAAAAGGGTTGGGGAGACAGAAGCGGAACAGGGGTTTAGGGGGCGATTGGGAGGGGATAAGGAGAGGGAAGGAGATGGGGATAGGGAAGGAAAAGGGGTTTGGGGCCAAGGGCAGGAATGGGTTGGGCCTGGGCGATTGGTAGAGGATGGGGTGAGGAGGGGGACGGGGTTTTAAGCTGCAATTAAGACGCTAAACGCTCCGTTTTGATTAAACAATATTTGGTTGTCAATGACAACAGCGTCTTGCAATACCCGCCGTGTTGCGGACGGACGCGACAGACATCGAGAATTATATAATAAGATTACGTGACAATTAGCCATCCGAGGCAGCCTGAAAATAATGTTGAAACGCATGCTCATAGTATAACGCTGAGATGATCATGGTAGCATTAGCAAGGAAAAACTTACAGCTGATAGATTAAGTGTTTTGTGTGATTGCTGTTGACAACTGGAAATGCCAGCCATTTCCAACCATTTGCAGCTGCATGCAATTACTGCAGATATTAAATTAGTGTTTTAAAACTGTTTTGCATGGTGTGTCAACTGTATCGCGAACATCGACAATCTAATTGTAATTCTAATTGATTAGACAGCAGCTAATGCTAATTCTAATTAATTAAACAAAGTGTAGAACTAATTCTAATGCTAATCGATTAGGTGCTAGAAGCAACTAATTCTAATTCTAATTGATTAGATTTTTGTCTAATTGTGCCCATCTCTGCAGCTCGTAGGCCTACCAGGGCCCGGTAGACTACGTCATTGAGCATCGAGTGACGTGCAAGGCGACCGGGTCCGAGTTTGCAGGAGAGTCCGTGCCTCCGTGGGACACATTCTCCTGGAACTGCTCGCCACAGGGACAGAGATGCCGCTCGCAAATAAAAGCACCAAGACTGAGACCCACTGAAATTCTGGTTGTCTCGTCGTCTAAGCGCAGACCACAAGAGCTGATGGGCAGCGCTTGAAGCCAGTCGCTGGCGCGTGTTCCGCTGCCACTGATCTTCCTGCCGTCCTCTCCTCCTCCCCTTCTGTCTCTCTCTCTCTCTCTCTCTCTCTCTCTATATATATATATATATATATATATATATATATATATATATATATATTTATATATATATATATAATATATAGTGTGGAGAGAGTCTTATAGGTTTAACTTGAGAAATTTACTTACGTCGATCGGACGTCTAAGTTAGAAACTTTGTTTTCAAGAAACTGTTCTTTTAAAAAGATATTTTAAAAGCCTAAAAATACATTCTCCTAATCTGGTTTTGCTGAGGATGAGACCTTGGCGATGACGATCGATCGATGCTCTTCCGTCAGCCGCAGACCCGTGGGACCCCCTCCGCTGCCGACCCCCGTTAGCGTCATCGTCAACTGCATCCTGTTGTATGGGTCACGTGACATCAGCCTATCCACTTGCGATTGACCTTTATTGACCTCTGTTATCTAGATGACCTTACTCCATTACGAATGCTTGAACGTTAATCAGATTGCGTATACGTCCGAGTCAAACTTCGCCGATGGACAACAAGAAAGTCACAAACCACGCCGAAGTTTTCTTCAAAAACGCCAGCATTGGACTCGGAATAACAGATTAACCATCAAAAACGTTATAACGGTCGAAACTTCCTCATCGGGAGAAGCATCTCGAAGGGATGTCTCCTCCTCCTCCTCCTCCTCCTCTTTCTCCTGCCCCTCGTGTGCTGTTACAGTCACTCTTTCAAATTCATCTTTTGACGATGCAATCGATTTCAAGGCGCAACATATTAAAATGGAAGAGCGCAGTTGAGGATTCTAGGTGGAGGAGGAGGAAGGGAAGGAGGGGGCGATAGGAACAGCAGCAGACGGCAAAACTTTTGTTTATCTCTACAGCCAATGCTCAGCAACGTTCCTGTCTTATTTTCAGTCGTCCTCTCCTACTCCTCCTCCCCCTTATCCCTCTCACGCGCTATAAAGCCTGGTTTTGCCCACAGCCGAGCGGCTGTTTCTTTACGAGTCCTCTTGTCTGTCTATCTCTGTCTGTCTGTCTGTCTGTCTGTCTGTCTGTGTGTCTCTCTCTCCATGTCTTTTCTAAAGTGCAAAAATAGACTTCCTTCGCCTTCGCAGAAGTGGAAAAGAAGCAAACGCGCTTCTGATAGAAGAGGGAAGAGAAAGCAACAGCTAATGCGCACATGGTGAACTCTGTGACCCAGAAAGTCTATGACGTCATATATATATATATATATATATATATATATATATATATATATATATATATACGGAAACAACTAAACGTCAAAAGACCTAGAAACGATAACGGAAAGAATTAAGATAAAGCGCTTAAAGCAAAGGTATCAAGACAGACAGACAGACAGACAGACAGACAGGAATCTGGCATTGCTGTTAAACTCATCAGTTTAAAATCATTTCGTGTTTCGACTTTCTTTTGAGCAAGGTTATTTCTAGGATTATGAATTTGGGGGGGGGGGAAATCTTGGTGGGGGTGTCAGAGTTTCGAAGTATCTACCGAAAAAAGTCTGACGAGCCAAAAAACGTTATCAGGCGTCAAAAAGTCTGACAAGCTAAAAAAAAGGTCGTCCGAGCATAAAAGTTGGGGGGTGTCCTTCGTCATTTGGAGGGTGTTCAGGGATAATTAATATGCATTTTGTATGCGCACCATTGTCATATATATTACCAAATTTGGGGGTGTCGACCTCAAATTGGGGGGTGTTAGGGGGTGTAAAATATCCTTGCTTTTGAGTTCCGAGAGAAAGGGTAGAGCCAGCTTAGACAATCAGTGAGCGATCGCGCAATAGATGCGTTTAACGCCCAAGTGCACTACCACACAGCTGCTAGTATAGATACAGCTGCTATAGATACAACTGCTATAGCACATGGCTGCTGACTTAGTCTTAAAGGCTATCGATATACTGTCAGCCATTCGGCTTAAAGCGCAGTCTGCTGTCTGCTGAGATTGCCAAGCACGGCATAGGCCATTGCACTGCATGGACGCCATTGGCACAATGCGGTGCAGGCAAAGGGCGCCCGCAGTGTCTGCATTGAGTTCATTCGACTGAAAATTGTTTTCATTTGTTGCAAATGAAGTACAAATGAAGCGGACATATGCCCCTTCCTCTTCTCCTCCTCCTTCTTACTAGGCGTTATTCCTATCCCCAAAACCTCTCTCCCAAGCTCCTCCTAAATATGAATTCAATTGGACCAGAATATGTCCACTGCAAATGATAGTACCTGTGTTAGGGTGGACTTGAGAAGACGCAGATGGGGTCAGGGCCCCTCTCTTCGGGCCTTTTAAAATCGTTAGATGGAGGCATGGAGCAGGGTTCATTATATTCAGTCATGTTGTGTTAAATGAAACTGGCGCCGCCATCTGTCGATTGCAGCGCACATAACTCATCTTTGCAGTGTAGCTGAGGAACAGTTGAGTTAATTCCAAGAAAACGACCGAAGTGGAAGTGTTGATGGAGAGGTCTTTGAACCTCTCGGCGCAAAAATGTCATCGAAGGGTCAAAGGTCAGACAGGTCGCTACCCTACGACACCGACGCCCACTCCTCATTGTCCGCTGTGTTTCCTGAAGGATAATGCCCGTGCATGCGCACTGTCGCAACGTTATCCAGAACAATGCTACCGCCTCCGCTCCCTTCCCCAACACCACAGCGAATACTGAGGGAAATAAATTGAGTATCAGTGATGAAAGAACCACCAATGTCTCCCCTGCAGCCGACAAAAGTAAATAAGTTAGGAGTCATGGGCGGCGCAACAGGTTGTGCCAGGTGGCCATGGCCCATCCAATATTTGGGCCAAATGGGCCACAATGTACAATGTTTTGTGGAACTATTAACCGCAAATCCGCAATATATTGGCATAATATTGCAATATATGAGTGAGGTGTCACAAATGTCGAAGATCACTCGAAATTATTATATTTATATAACCATGTAATGATGCAACTGTGTGATCGATCGGCGAGAATTTCTTGCGGCGCCGTCTTGACTCTGAAATATTGGCCATGTTGGCCCACCCAATATTTGGCTCATGGCGCCCTCTATGTTAGTAGTTGCCTATTAATTACGTCAACAAACTAGGGGTGGGGCTTGAACAAGTTTGACAGTTGTTGACAAGGGAGAGGGGTCAAAAATTGCCCAAAAATTGTTGACGTAATTAATGGATAGCCCCTTAATTGACACTGTGCCTAATACTGCCTATGAAAGGTCTTGCGATTTGATCCACCAGCAGCAGCAGCAGCAGCAGCAGCAACAACACAGCAGCAGCCTCATCGATGTTTACATTTTGCGTTTGGTGCACAGGAACTATTGCGGACAAGAATCGAGTGCACATGTTCGCGTCTAACCTATATTTGTTTCGGTGCATATGCACTAAAAGGAGGAAACAGTAGGCCTAAAGCCAGATGTGTTGCAGCGGCGTACCAAGGCTTTATGCCGCCTGGGTCGGTCGAAGAATTTTCCGCCCCGAAAAGAAGTTAGATTTAAACATAAAATAATTTGGAAACATCCGTGAGTTCATTTGCGATTTTTGTAAACAAATGTATTGCATAGATGCTCTATATAATTTTAATGGAATTTTACGTGTGACGACGGTGGTATCAATCACCGAAATAGCAAGAAAAATAGAATCTAGTTGTGAAAAAAGAAAACATGTTATCGTCTAATATGAAGAACAGAAGAAGCGTTACTTTATAATAATACAAGTAGGCCTACATGTATTTATCTAATCTAATTTAAGAGAAAAACAGCCAAAATACGATATTATTATTACTACTACTATTATTCTAATAGTTAATTTTTCTGCCCTTCCTTGCCGCAAAATCAATCAATCAATAGACTTCTATGGCGCCACGATCATAATGCCCAGGGCATCATCCGATGGCGCACCAAATCCAAATTGAATTAGAGTCAGGTCGAGCAGGAAGGATCAATCAGAAACCAGATAAGTCAAAAATCTGTAATCGCAGCATAAAAATCTATTTTATCGACGAGATCACGCTCAATTGAAAATACTGCTAGATCAGTTAACCTTGAATCACTCATTGATGCCCGAAGGCAGTTTTTGATTAATTTTAGTTTAGAGAACGACCATTCGCAGCTCGCCACACGAATGGCATGAGTCAGGAATACACGTTGCAGTACGACTATGGTACTGAATCGCAGAGATTATAGTTCTGAATGAACTGCAGAAGTTGCAAATTTCTACATTTCCAGCTGTCATAACAAATGTTTTCTGTCTCTTCTTCTCGACGAGGAACTCTCCCTTCTCTATGACCTCATCAGCATCATATAACTGACAGTGATATTCTTTATCAAAAAGGTTTGAAGGTGTAAGGAAGTCGTGTATTTAAAAACAAGAGTGTGACGTTGTTCAAATCTAAAAGATATTTCTTGAACCAGCCTGTTAGATATGGACAACATTTCTCTTGGCTCAACTTAGTAGGCCTACCCTAGTGCATCATCGTCGGATATTTCACCATTCATTCGTTTCTTCTTGCGAATTTGACGATCCATGCTTATCCCCAGTTCAGACCATATTTCTTTAGAATAGGTCATTGGCTCATTGCATTGTCTACAGTCTCATCCCGATTTTCACTAAGAAAAGTTCGCAATACAATGGTGACCTTTATCATATACGACTGCAGTCGTTTCTTGCGGTAGACAATAGGCCTATAAACATTCGTAAATAAATTTCTTTGACCACCAAAAAATGCCCCGAAAAAGTGCGGCCTGTGGCGGACCACCCACTTCGTCTCCTAGGTCCGCCACCGTTGTGTTGCATTGATTAAAAAGCCTTCAAAGACTTATTAGTTGTTACATGATATGCGTCTTATCTGTGGATCAATAGACCTACATACCGATTAAGTATCATCCATCAGCAGTTGCTCATGTGCTACCCCTATCAGTCCAGCCTATCTCGAGTTCTGGTTGATTCTCTCTCTCTACGCCAGCGCTTATACTTGCAGCCACAGCTCCTAGGGGGCGGACGGGCGATTGGACCGAAGGCTTTGAATGCAATCTGTCCATCCAAATTGTTCCGCCGAAACAGAATCAGAAAATAGAGACCGAAGAAAAGTTGCATCACAAAATACTATTGAAAGAGTTAGGCATTAGACGTTGTAACTAGTCGTGAACAGATGGGTGCTGAGGAGGCCATTGAAGGTGCCAGGAGACTGCACATTTTTCATGATCAGAAAACTGAACATTACGACCAATTTGCACTAGTTTCATAACTTCATTTTACAAATCAATCATTACCTTCATTGTTATTTTCTTGCTCAACTTTGTGGTATTCTTTACCCCGGGGTTCGGTGCCCTCAGCATGTGCGTAGTCTGCTTATTGGTTAATAAGCCACAGTGAAAAACTTATCTTTACCTTAGTAAAGATCTTGGAATCAGTAGATGCACAAGATAAGCTAAAACTCTCCATTATAATTTATAATCCAGTCCCTCAGCTAACGGGAGCTGATAAAAACCATTCGACGGATTAACCATATTGATCGACGGTCTCTGCAGCCTAAGTGCACGTGCACTCGGCACGACAACCGCCAGTGCACGAGCACTTAAGACAGATTTTTGAGTACAATCGATTGAAAATCCTTGGGTCTTGTAACTGCCGTTGTAATGTCTTTATGTGTACCGTTGTCGTGTTTTGTTGGGCCATGGGAATGATAACGAATCTCAGTTTTCGTTCCAATAAGGCTGAGGTCTGTCATGCTTAGAAGGCGGTGACGTAGATTCTGTAGATTCTGACAAGAAAGAAACCAAAACAGACAAAAGTAAATCTTGGAAAAATATGAAACCGAATAGTGGAATTATTTATATTAGTGGACTCCACCACTTGATTTGATTTAACTAACAGACTTAACATGAATTTAATTTAAATTAGGAGACTTTAAACCACGCATTTCACAGATAAGCTTATTAACTTTTTACAAAATCGTCTCTGCAGTTCAACAAGTGTCCGTCTGAACGCGCGCGAGGAAATCCGCACCGAGTGACCTCCTAAAAGTTTTAAATTAAGTGCTTTGACTGCAATTTTTGCTCGTTTAAAACTTCGTCGCCATTTATTGGCGAAAGGATCACGTGTTATTTTGAACACGATATACTTCGTGAGTTCTAGCAAGTTAGGTTGTAAGCAACGACGACACAGATTGACCTCTAAGGCTACCATCAAATCTAATTCTTTGCTAGTAGGTCTGTTTGTGTTTTAGCAGTGTGGTAGTGGTGGTGTGTGTGTGTGTGTGTGTGCGCGCGCACGCTTATGTAGCATTAGTGCAAGATAGTTGTGGACTCAAAATGATTTGAAAGTTTTGGAGATATTATAATATACTAAGGCTTTGCATGAATCAGTGTAGTTGAAAACGTGTTGTTTGCTTTTTCTTAACCTGGATAATTTGGAAATGCCATTGGCCATGAAAATAAAAGGCATTGGTCGGAAATTGCAGATGATTTCCAATCGGCCGATTATGTTTGTCGTAAACTCACTTTATCAGATCAGAATGTAGGGTTCTGTTTTCTTAAAGTCTCGTTCTTCTGTCGGATAACTGAAACAACATGCTAAAAATGAGTCATTTGATGCTACTGCGGTAACTGTCATTCAGCCAATGAATTCACCCACGAGTGTCCCTAAGGAAAAGTTAGAGGGTTAACTTGAAATTTTTGTAGACTTTGTTTCCGTCTCAGAATTATTGAAGAGGAAACTGAGTAACTGTCAAAAAGCGGGCTACAAGATGAGTTAACACTTAGGCTTAGGCATATGCCAATCATGTGAAATCTCCATAAAATGTGGTGGTTGTGTTGCAGTGGAGTCCAATTTGACTTTAAAATGATTTGAATATGAAAAAGTTTGTTCACAGCAATCTTAATTACACAAATTTAATGTTCATTAAACAGGTAACATACTCATGAGTCATGACATGACTACCTTGAAGTTATTGATCAAAATCAAAATAACTTTCCTGCGATGTTCTGAAATTTTTGGATATCTCTTTAATGGTCAATACACACAATTGCCGAGACGACACAGAAAAATTTCAAGAGTAAAACACTGAAACTGCTCACGAAAACAAGGTCATTGCAATTTCATTCGTCGTCATTATTATATGCTTGATTGCTATATGCCAATTATTGTTCTTCAGCCTAGATTAAAGATGACTTCGAGCCGGGACAACTGTTTATTCAAATGGAAATCAACTAAGGTTTCGCTCAGCTAACTATAGATGAATATCAAAGGGCCAGGTCTAAAAGACAATGTTGATGGGTACTTAGTTGAAGGTCCAAAATCCAAGTCTCCTATAATTATATCGATCTAAGACTAAGTATACTATAAACACTTCCTTAGACTCTGTTTTAGTAATCAGCGAGTTGGACGCGTTTTTCAAACTAAAGCGAAATTGCATTGTGGTCAGTCAGCGGTGTTCGGAGAAGTCAATGCGTCACGAGTTGTTGTGGAAAAGTTTTGTGTGGGAGTTGTTCTAAAACCATCATTTCTTTTGAAACTACCACCACTGCGTATGACATATGCAGATGCCTGGACTCGACGACGGAATCAGAATTTTCCATAACCTTTGAAGTTGTTCTGTTTTCGATTAACTAAATGAAGACTTTGATAGTTTAGCCTATAGGAGTAAACGGAGTCAGAAGAGCGAACATTTTCATGTTATTAGTCATATCTGGAGGAAATCAATAGTGTTTCGATTCCATGATTGGTTCGTCGAATCCATACTGCCCTGGATCAGCGCCGGACGCTTCTTCCGTCTGTTTCTTTTCCCAGTCGAGCATTGCCTTCGGTCTGTATCCGCCTGCTCTTTGCCCGGGACATTCGGTTCCTAAAAGACGGTCCCACCAGTTGAAGAACGGCTGAAAGTTACTCAGCGGTTTCTGATGGTGCATGTCGTGCTTGATCGATCCGCCCCAGAAGGGCATCCAGTTGTGGGGAAGGAAGGGGAGGTCGTACCCAATGTGATCGTCGACGCTTACTATGATGCTTAACTGCATGAAGCTCCACTGGGTCAGAGGATGTGATGCGAACCACCAGGGCGACGTCGTCGTGTAGAATCCAACTGTAATCAGCTCGTACGGATGGAGGTACTGGGTGACCCAGGCGTTGGGGCTGCTGTAGTGGTGATGAACTGAGTGTATGTGGCGGTAGAGAAATCGAATCTTGTGGTGTAGGAAATGCCAGATGAAATATTCCATGTCGAATATCGCCAGCGCTGCGTATTGCTGCCAACAGAACTCCCAAAGTCCCGGTGCTAGAGTGGGGAGTGGAGTGTCAGGCGTCCATACCCACTGAGCGACTGACACTGGCAGGATGAAGAGCAAGTGGTTCCACGTCGTCTGTATTATGGCGTTTCTAACGGCTGGCCAAGTGACGACACGATCAGTCTGTATCTTGTACTTCTGAATCCATCTCCAGTGTTGACCGCAGAGGTCGATAATCATGAAAGGAATCATGCACGAGAAGTAGAAGCCGACGGAGATGACGATTGGAAAGAGAGGCGAACGGACGTACTTTTCGTATCCGATTCTTAGATCCCAGATCGGCTGCAGGAGGCGGAACTGTCCTGGCTCCCTTATGAACAGCGTCGACGTGAAATTCGCAGAATCATTCTGCCTTTCCAGCAAATCATTCTTCCAAAAAACCTTTCCGAATATGGCGTCAAACAATTCGACGCTCATGATTAAGAAACGACCGACTACTTCTATATGCTTAGCTGAAATGTCAAGTAGCTGCTGCTGCTGCTGCTGCTGCTGCTGCTGCTGCTGCTGCTGCTTAGGAACAGCGTCGAATGCCCTGAAACGCCGTTGCTCTTTGCTTTGCTTCGGCCGCTGCTGCGTTGAGCGTCGCTCGGTCGCTGAACGCGTCGCGTTCAGTCACGTGGTTGGGCGCCGGAATCCAGCATAGTCGCTAATGTTCATATGTCTGGCTACTATACAAAATCAAGAGACTAGCTAAAGCAGTCTCTGGCCTTGCAGCCACACAGCATTTGCCATGTGATGATGTGATATAGGAAACCAGTCGATTAACTCTCTCAGCCCTATTGGCCTTGGGCGTCCGTTCCATAAACCCTGGCCTCCTGGGGGAAATTATAGGGATGCTTGTCGCATTTCTTACATTGTTCTGAAGCACCTGCCCATCTGTCACACAATTCAGCAACGAACAATGGTTTGCTGTTTTAGCAGAAGAGCATTGGACAACTCTGGAATTTTAGAGTGTCCAATAGCATCGACCCTATCGCCGCCTCCCTGGCGTTATATTCTTTCACTGAATTCTGTTCCCAGAGCGTCACATTCTTTCTGAATGAACATACCAAACAATGCCCCTATTCAGGCGTGCCCGTCTCCCGATTTCCCGCTAGTCATTCTTTCCCGAGATATCTCTTCAGGGCAAAATGGGTTTATGGGCAATTATTCGACACCTGCTATTAGTATCATGTTAACGTTACTTGTTTGCTGGTATGCCTTCACGACAGTGGCGTAGCCACGGGGAGGGGGGTTTGGGAGTTAGGACGGTTAGGTTTGGACGGCGCGAAAAAATATGTTATGTACGTATTCTCAGGCAATCTTTATTTTTGAGGCGATTTTTGGCGATTTTGGGGTGAAAACCCTCCTTGGCGGTTATCGACGAACTTTTTCAAAACCTCCTTCCGAAATCCTGGCTACGCCACTGCTTCACGACAATTCAATCACTTCAGATGCTGAAAGGGGCATTTCAAATATGCATGTATACAATAAGCCACCAGAAATAAGAAATACAAAAGTTATTTGAATCCATTGTAAGTTTAGACACCTGACGAAATCAAATATGTCTGTATACAATAAACTACAAGAAATAAGATTGTTCCGTCAGGGGGGAGGTGTACTTCCACATTTTCCGGCTCAAATGTCTTGACGTACAAAAACAGGTCGTCGTCTCAAACGCTTTAGTCTGCTGTCTGGCGCTTTTTCCTCGATCTAGTACTATCCCCTACCCTCAGGGACGTCATTGGCGTGGGGGCGGGGAGACTGGGGAGGCTGGGGCAGCCGGTCCCGAACAGAATGGGGGAATCTGTGTAAAAATAGCCGGTCCCACCCGTAGGCTCAGAATGGGGTCCGGTGCTGATCCCCGGTGCCAGCAGCCCATGGTGTGTATAACCTATGGTATATATAATTATATATATTTTGATGTTACTACCGTCCTCTAGCGATTAATATATACCTTAATTATATATATAATTACCACTCATATATATATATATATATATATATATATATATATATATATATATATATAAAAAGATCAAGCTTTAAGAGCAGTTTGTCATGTGGTATGGTGGTTTACGAGGGGCTATGGTCTATGCTCTCTGCAGTACAGCTGTAGTATACTGTATATATATATATATATATATATATATATATATTCATAAAATAATATTTTCATCATCAAACACTTTTTTCATCAAAATTAACAGACACTGTTTTCACTTAACACTGCAAAAACTGTCATTGACTTCAAATACAAAATAAATAGAATTCTTACTTCAAACAAATCTAGTCGGTCGTCTTTAAAGTCAATTAGTAATTGAGTCAGTGTTCACGTTGCCACAATTATACACATTTCAAACAAAAGCACAAATAACAAGTACTTTAAGTAATAAGAGGACGAGAGAAGGGCGGGGACGGGGTGGGGTGGGGTTGCGGGGAGGGAACCCTAGAAAGGTCGAATGGTTCCGTGAAGTCCTCTTAGGATCCAGCGTAACGCCGGAACTCCGCTGCAGTGTTTAATCTAGACTCCTGGACTCCGGGGGAAAACTAAAAAAGCCGGGGGGGGGGACTGACAAAGCCGGGGGGATTCTGTTAGGGGGTTGCTGTTAGTTGATGTAGTATATCAAAATTTCCGGTGGGAATTTGAAATTTCCAGGGGTGAAGGGCGTGAAGGGCAATTTTCCCCTCCGGAAACGGCCTAGATTAAGCCCTGTTCCGCTGTGCCTGAGATCCAGCTCAAGGACCGTCTGCCGACGGTCGCCGTCAGTCCCCGTCACTGTGGTGTAGACGGGACAGCTGATCAGTTCACCGGCGTTCTTGTTGGCGTCCTGTAGAAGAGGCTTCTCGTTCCGAGGCCAACAGGTCACGCGAACAACCGGTAGCATCGGATTGGTTGTCCGCGGGGGAGGGGGGACATCGACGAGTTCCCCGGTCACTTTGTCGTAGAGACATCCCCACAGATGGTGTCCCGTCGCTTCCTGGCCCGTCACTTCCTGGACCGTCACTTCCTGGACCGTCGCTTACTGGACCGTTCCTCTAATGTCCTATCTGTTATGTGTATGTAAACAAACTATGATATACAAATCGTTGTGATCTGCAATAATACTTTATTTAGAATTACTTATTATTTTAGAATATTTGATAAGTGGACCAGTATAGAAAATCAAGATATTTTACTTAATGACTTCCTCCTCTACAATAACTCTGGTTTGAGTAAGCCAGTGGACCAGTGACACAATGGACAGAACTAGAACTATTCAAATTTTGAATCGTTGGATTACCGCATGGAGTTATTATCTAGAAATGACGTAACTGATATACAAATCGTCTCATCTAATAATAACTCCATGGGATTACGGTTTGAGTAAGCAGTGGGCCAGTGACGGTTATTTTTTACCACCTACACTGGGCGGAGGGGTCAAAAACTGCCCAAAAATTGTTGACACAATGGACAGCCCCCTACCTACCTACCTACCTATCTACCTATTTACTTCCATTTACAATGACGGTCCAGGCTAGGCTACAATGACGGTCCAGGAAGTGACAGGGAACCCCACAGATATATTCCGAAGACAAAAACATACCCTCAGACGGTGGGTCGCGGATCTGCAACAGAATCATTCATATCAGTCCCCATAATAAGCCACAGAGACTATGCACTGGACACTGTGTTTATTCTAGCCACCTTGACATTGGGGGGATTTTGAAATGTTTGGGGGGACAATGTCTGAGTCTCCACACTTTTTTTTTTGGGATTTCCATCCCCAGCCAACATTAAAAATTTTGGGGAATTTTAAAACTGGGGAGGAATTCCCCCCAGAGAATGCCTAGAATAAACACTGACTGGACACGATCTACAATATGCGCTAGACAAACATACAAAAGTAAAAAAATTGCGTTTCCACACAGGATTAGGCTACATAGCCTCCAAAACCACTTTAAATCACATTATTATTATTATTATTATTATTATTATTATTATTATTATTATTATTATTATTATTATTATTATATTAGCAACAATACTGCGTAGAACTTCGATATAATGGGCTTTCTGGGTTTTTAAAAAACGCAATCTGGGTTTTTTTCAAAGTTCACTGGCATCACTGCCAAAGAGGCATCGACCGTTGAGAAGAGCGGATTTAGACAAAGGCTGTGCCTGGCTGTGCTGAGAAAAGCGGGATTTGGTTTCATTTGGGACAAAGGCTGTGCTTGAGAAGAGCGGCATCGGAACAAAAGCTGGGTAAGTTGTACAATGCGATCTAAGTTTTATTGGTTTAATTTAATGTGATAAACTGATAATGCGAGCGCTGGAGTAGAAGTTGACGACACATACAGTGTAGTTTAAACGAGGTTTAGGTATAAACGAGAAATCTACTCGAAGCCGCCACTGACGTAAGATTAAGAGTTATTTGCGATTAAAATGCAAATTACTGTTTTAATTACGAGAATTTTTGGCGTAAATCCCTGATGATTTGATAGCGGGTAACATAATCGCCAGGTATATTCGTCCAATAATGTATGAATTACTGGAGGAAATCTTCGAAACCGAAATTTTCTTAGTCTACCTCTTTTTCATGATCCTGGCATTGTGTCTTGCATTATTTCTTTCTCGAGACATTCCTGTTTTGTTCGCACAATATGTCCCTAGCATTTCAGCTTTCTTACTGTTTCCAGTAGGGTTCTTTGAACCCGGCTTTATC
Source organism: Metaphire vulgaris (assembly GCA_018105865.1). Classification (NCBI taxonomy): domain Eukaryota; kingdom Metazoa; phylum Annelida; class Clitellata; order Crassiclitellata; family Megascolecidae; genus Metaphire; species Metaphire vulgaris. The sequence continues at coordinate 57,407 of CM030871.1, read as the reverse complement.
CATTGCCCATTCGGTGGTTGCTTAAAATCGCGCTAAATTTTAACGCGTTAATTGGGCATGCGTTAGCAGCGATTAATCAACAGTTCGAGTCTTACAGATTTTGTATTATTTATTAACAGAATGTTGATTGGTTGTGGTTCACAAATGGCTATTAATATTTAATTTATATTTTTATTAGGTCCGTTCGCAGGAGCAACAGAAAAGCCTTGCAAGAATTGGCAGCATTATAGCATATCTACAAGTCTTTATCTATGTGAATCAGGTAGATTTGGTGAGTGACTAGAATAATAATAAATAATAGATATTAATATTTATATTAACAATAATGATATTTCTAAATAGTAATAATTGTACTATTACAAATAATAAGTTTTGAAGAAATCAGATATTAAACAACATGTGAATGACACTATAATTTGTATTAAGTATGGGTTAGAAATATTCCCCTCATATTATTTAACTATATTTAATATTAATTTTTACAATAGAATGGAACTGAAGAATTGTTGTGACCCAAATAGCAGCCTTAGTTTAAATATAAAGATATCTGCTGATTTGCCACAATTTGCTGTACATTGTCAAACATTTTGGATACTGTTTTTGTTTTTAGGCGAGGAAATGAATCTTTGTCAGTCTCTTTTGATACTGTTGAAATTACTGAAGCTCAGTTTTCAAGCGAAATATTGTGCAAGAACGCATCATTTCAGTCTTTCAGTGTGCAAATTATCCCATCTTTTCTTGATGTATTGGAATAGAATTAATGCAGACAGGGTAAGAAAACAATTTCTCTTTGTGAAAAATGTTGGAGGAAAGTGACTGGACATAAATTATAATCTTAAAACAAGTGTAATTCTAAATTATTGTCACAATAATTTCCGTTGGTGTGTTAAAGCTTCCAGCTTTTTAACCCAAAAAGTGGTAGGGCAAAGGCTCCATACTTTTACGAAAAATGCAAGGTCATCGTTGTCAAACAACCCTCGTGCAGATCTGCGTGACGGATATGCAGTCCTCACTGATTTGTTGGTCGGGTGAGATTGTATTTCTGCTGTCCAGATTTGCATGTGGCTTAGTCCAACGGTTCGGACAGACAGGAATGTATTTCCATTGCACAGAGGCTCGCGCAACTCACGTTGAGCGGGATTGCATCTCTGGATTTGCAGTCCATCCGTTCGTTTCCCTGGACAAGATTGTATTTCTGTACAGCGGATTTGCATTCTGCTCGTTCGGCGAGTTGGGCAGGATTGTATATCCATCACGCAGATCTGCACGAGGCTCATTTGAAAATGCTGGTCTTGCATTTTTCTTAAACCTTTGGTGCACATTTTAAAAAAAGAAATAGAGCAAGTGCAGCCAGCCTAAAAAAATGGCTTAAGAGTACAGAGTTTTGTAAATAAATTTTTAATTAATCCAATATTAAGGATGTTAATTGAATAAATCAATAAATTCATTCAGATAAATATTTGAAATAGTTGTATGGAAATGCTCATTTACATAATAAATTCTACTTTGAGTGAGTAGGTGTTGTATCTGCAATATGTCAATATAAATTTGAAAGTCTCTTGCAATCTGCCGACATATGGAAAGACAGCATGAGGAGACATCACTGGTCTCAGAAGACTTGAAGAAGACATCACAGAAGAAAAAGAAAACAGAAAAAGCTGTGGAAGACATCACAGTCTCTCAGCTACCAGGTAGAATGGGCCTCAAGCCTCTGAAATACTGATCAGGCCTCTCGCACTGCATCAAAGTTGATCGCTGTTGAATCAAATGACTTGAAATTGATTGTTGATGGGGTCTGTTGCCAGGTAGATTGTCTACCAAATCCATTTTTGCTAACGAAAGGTTGGATGATTGGTTTTCCATACATTTTCCAGGTAAGTTTTGCAATAAATGGTCTTGGCTGCATTATAAAATTATTAGTTTTTATCACGATTTTATGTGAGTTAAATCACACCTCATAATTTAGCTTCAGCTGCCAAGGTGAGTTCAGTGAGTAATGAGTACTTGTGTTTGCAGAGACAGTTTGTGCAGGGACATATTTATTTCAAAATTATTAACTTGAATCATTTTATCAATTGACCAAGTTGGTGGTTGAAACAAATTTTCTAATTTAGCAACCTGTCTTCTAAGAAAGTACCCCAAGGTCTAGTCTTTATAAATGTGAAAGGAGCAATGCTGTCAGTGATCAATAGGAGCAGGGTGCAATTTGTGACCTGGAGCAGTAGGGGGAATATGGGGAATGCATGGTTTAATGCAGATTACTTTGCTCTAATTTTCAATATTATTTGTATAGATTGTCACCATTTATTTATAGCACAACTGAAAGTTGCAACAATTGAAAATCTGCAACTAAATTCATGCATCTACACTGCTATGTAAAATGAAATTGGTTGAAAGATGTTTTGAGGTAATTCTACATAATTTTGCTGTATTTGGCCACGTAACTCGCCTCTAAGAGGATGTGCCGGCCTCCGAAAACTACGGCATCAGGTTGATCTGGACGTCACCCTGATTCCTCCTGGAAGCATTCTCGTGAGGCGCTCTAGAAAAGGATGGATTGACCAGCTCCGACAGGACAACATCCCTCCCAGCTCCCTCTGGCAAAGTGCCAGAGGACATAGTACTGATACTGAGGCAACACAACAGCCCACTGCTGGCTACGCGAACTGACTACATAATTTTGATATGCTGATTTCAGATCTGCACTCAGAATTTCTCTATCATGTCAATTTTAAAAAAATAGAAATTGCAAATGAAATTTTATGTACACTGTAGTTACAATGGGAAAATTAGCCAGCCTGAGTAACAATAATTGAAAAAAGGACCTGTCCATTAATTATGTCAGCAATTTTTGACCCCCTCCCCATTGTCAACAACTAAACTTTCACTTAACCCACCCCATAATTACGTCAAAAACTTGACCCCCCTCCAGATCATTGACAGTTCACAATAACAAGGTTTGAATTTTTGTGGTGATGACCATTTTTTGCTCGAGTGTCAAAATCTGGTGGTGACCTTTTTGCCATGCTTTTTCCCATTGTAATAAGTACAGTAGTATTCCATGAAATTTCAATTCCTGATTATTTGTAAAAAGTGAAATTGTTGACGTCAACTTCTCTTGACCCCTCTGTCAACAACTGTCAAACTTTTCAAACCCCTCCCCTAAATTGACGTAATTAATGGACAGCCCCAAGTGGGTAAACAGCATTTAACTAAATCAAGTATAGACTACATGTAATTTATAGTGTTAACTATGCTCAAATAGTTTGCTGAAACATTAAAAAGGCTCTAGCGACTTCGACAGTCGGCATAATCCTGGTAAGAAGCTGCGCTTTCTGGTGTGTACCCTAGCTGTCGTGTCTTCAAACGCCGGCAGTAATCGGCCATCATATGAGTGTCCCATCTGGCCTAGTAGAGTGCCTCCATAGACCGCATCCAGCGACATCCTGGGGGGTTCGCTCTCCCTGTTCGTCACTCCAGGGCAGACGCGTCGGGGCGAATTTTTAGCAGAGGGTGCATGTTTCAGAAGCGGAGCTTTAAAATAATTAAAAACTGAGAAGCAAAAATGTTGTCGCAACTCGTTTACAGTACAGTATCTTTTCAAAACCACGACAAGTAGTAAAAGGTCATCATCATAGTTTCTTTCTGACTGTAAAGCGCCAGTAAATCGAGAAAGAAATGCAATAAATACTATGAGTAATATATTAAAGATTTGCAATATATTAAAGATTTGCAGGCACCGGAAATAGCGTAGATAGACCCTTTTTACTTTACTTACTTGCAACATCTCGAGTTTTCATTATATAGCTGCAGGGAGCCAGCGTTGGTCACGTGATTATCTTGATTTACAAGAATCATGTGAGTGAAATAAAGGTGTTTTACTGGAATAAATAAAAAAATATTGTTATTAAAGCAAATTCTATTGTCTTGGATGTTTTTGGCGCAGTCTTCGTCCGCTCGACAGAGACTATCTCTTAATTTCATCTAAAAGTGTTCTTCATTTCTTGTATGTCGAGATCACCGTCAGTTCCTGGTGTCTGTAACATAATCAACCTAATTTCTATAGCGCAAGTGTTAGCTTAATTCCTACAAACTAGCTTTTCCCCAGTGCTTTTTCTCATCGGACTCATCCGTAATTTTTTTTCTGTCCTGTGTTGACCAGCCGTTTGTTGTACGTGTTTTGATAATTGTGTGCGGTGCTTTGTCAAGTAACTATTAGGCCTATAGCGGTCATTCATGGTTACTAGACACCTAGCACAGCCTCATTCACTGTCTATTGCAACTAGCATATCAGAACACAGCGAACTTTTGTACGTTACACAAACCATTTTAACTCCCACTCCTTGCCGGCTGCATGAGAAATAAAATCTCTGATCGTTGGGTGTTGAACCCGGGGAGATACAACATCTCCCGGTTTAAGAGCTGACGCTCTGTTGGGATAGCCACAGAGGTAGACAGATAATAGATAGAATAGTAAATATATTGAAATAAGGAAAACAATTGAGTCAAGGCTGTTGATGACCGCATGTAAATAACCGGACACAGAGACAATCCTTGGGCCATATTCAGTAGGAACTAGGAAAGACTGTTAACATCGGATGGAGGTAAGTGTAATGCAATGTAATGTAAGAATTACAAAACAGCTGTTCAATTTCTACTCATTTAAGGGGAAGCATTGCTTTTAACGGAGGCTGGCATCTGCTTAGCTTCTTTACTGTGTAAGAGGATCTCTGTCTTTTGGAGAAATGGGAGATGTTTATTTTAGAATGAGGAACTCTTAATAATTTTGAATGTTGTATTGTTGTATAATGTGTGCAGAAGTGACTGTGTGAAAGACTTTTCTTCAATTTATTTTAGATGCTGAGTTAATTATTGGACATGGATGATAACAGTCCAGTTGTCAGAGTGGATGAATTGGTTCGGTGGAATTGTACCTTTGTACCGGCGTACAATCAGATGGAAGAGATCGCCATTAAACGATCATCACCCTTTCCTTTTAACCAAGATATTAACAGCAAAATTGCTTACTGGTAAGTTGTTCAAAATCAGTCAGAATTTTGGTTATAGGTATATGAATGGATAAATATTTCAGCGTGAAATTATAAGGAATAAATGACTACACTGTAGTTATATTAATGAGGAGTTATGTTAGTGTCATTTACAAACCTTCTTCTTCTTCAGGTGCTCTGTCCAAAGACAGGTTCCATACTCCAGCGTCGCCACTCCTCTCTATCTTGAGCTTTTATCTTCAGGGCTGAATACTTGTTTTTTTTACAAACCATGGCCAATCAAATAAGGCTTTTGGACATATGTGACCTTTTGACCTTTGAAGGAACAAGAGAGTGTCCTTGTAATGTACTTCATTACTGGGTCCATTTCTCTCTCTCTCTCTCTCTCTCTCTCTCTCTCTCTCTCTCTCTCTCTCTCTCTCTCTCTCTATCTATCTATATATATATATATATATATATATATATATATATATATATATATATATATATATATATATGGTAGTTGGCGATGTCATTTGTTCTTGGTGGTGATGCATTTGAACTTGACGTTCTGTTGCTGCTGTTTTATAGGAATGGTGACATTACTTTGTTGAATGCACACGCAATCGTCTGCTGTAACAATGAGTCACTGACCGACACTGACGCTGTGACGTCAGCAACTATTCTAAAGGCCGGAAAAGAGCTGCGAGACGAAATGATGAATGAAATCAAGAGTGCGTCCCCGAGATTTCTTTTGCCTTCAGATATTTAAATTTTATGCTTTGATCGCTAAGTGAAAGTTTCTGTATTTATCTTTTTAAGTGTAGAGTTGTTACGTTTTCAATGTTTGGGTTCTTTGCGTTATGTCTTTTAGCAATCACAAGGACACTGAAGTGAAACCTGAGACAGAATTATTTCCAAATAACCAGCAGTTGCTAGAAATTTATTTGTCATGGTAGCTCTGCACTTGACACTTCTTTAAGTAACTTTAGTGTGACATAAATTAATTGGTACTTTTAACTTACTACTGGTTTAGGAACTGATTAAGAGGATTTTATGTTATGTATATGCATTTGTTGATTGTTGCTGAGTGCAGTGCTGATGTGTCTTTCAGCGTGTCGTACAGGAGAGGCAAAGATCAGCAAAGGTTATTGCCTTCCAGCAAGACATGTGATACATACTGTTGGTCCACGATACAACATAAAATACAAAACAGCTGCTGAAAATGCTCTGTTTAACAGTTAAAGAAACACCTTGCTGCTACTTTGGTCAGTATCTTACGTAACTCGGTTTGTCCATTTGAATTGCCTATGTGCTTTCTCTTGATTTCTGATTAATTTGTTACCGCACTAGATAAAATGATGATCGAAGCTTGATCATGAATACGGCCTTTGAAAATTCTTGAGGAGAACTGAACACAGAGTTGTGACAGTCGAGTGTTTATGGAAGATGAAATGTCTAGTAATTTTCTTATTATCAATAGTTTTAATTTATGTGTTTATTTTTCCTTTGACTTTTATATAATAGGGAAAGAAATCTATCAACACTCGGTCTGCGTTGCATTCACACAAACAGACGAGCATATCCGTCATTAGAAGGCGCTCACATTGCACTCAGTAAGCAATTTCATTTTCTGTTAAATTAATGGATTTGTAATGTGTAAAGAAATCATGAAGTCATTGACTCTCTCTCTCTCTCTCTCTCTCTCTCTCTCTCTCTATCCTATTTATGTGTATCTTTATGAATGCATTTTTCCGTTTGTTATTTGCTTAGGGACGGTTCGTAGGTTCCTTGAGAAATTTGGAGAGAAGATTGATCTGATCGTGTTTGTTGTGACGGGGCTCGACCGGGTCAGAACTTGATTCAAGCATTGACCTTAATTGCAGGACATTGATTATTCGAATTGAGTTCTAGAGGCAATAACTTTTTATAAAATAATTTACTTCAACTCTTTTTCAAGATATCTAATATTATTTAATCGATATTTTGAATTCAGAAGGTCACAAACAAATAACTGTTGAAGATTTCTGAATTGAAAGAGTAATTGTACTTCTAATTCTGTCCCCAGGAGTCGTACAATTCTCTTCTTCCGATATATTTTCCACGAAATACGTCGGAAGAACTCTATGCAGTTCAGCGTCTTCCGGTTGACGTTGGCAACGAGGACGGAGAACCGGTCATAGCGGAACGAAAGATTCGCATTTCCGCCAATCCTTCAAAAGAAACGTCTGGTAAATTACGGATTTCAAATTGGTGCAGTTTGGCATCGAGACCGATAGAATGCCTCTTTTGTTGGCTAGTTTCCTTCGCCTGTCTCACTGTTTTTCACTCTGTTATGTCGGGCATAGATGTGCTTTTTTGCAGATGGATTTGTGCATTTGTGTTAGAACAGATGCTACACAATACCATCAATTGTATTATTAATGGCTTGACAGAATTTGACTGAATATCTTTTAAAATTTCATTTACTGTATCTCTCTCTCTCATTGTCAGTGACTCGCATTAACTCATGAGATGTTCTTTTTAATTGCCAGGAAATCCAACTGCCCCTGTTGTTACTGTTCTCATTGGTTTATGCTTGACCAATTCTTCAGGGAAGGATGATGACGAGGTTGATGACGACTTTGATGATGGACCCAACGAAGAGGAAATAAGAGAGGTCCTCGGGACTAACCTGTCCATTGGAGAGCATGCATTTTCCAAGATGGAGGCAAACGCAGATAAAGAGCGCATGACGAGGAGCAAGGCCTTGGCCGTTTCACCGTCAGAGGAAGAACGGAAGGCGATGTCAGTTGGTCTAAGTTTGTCTTTATGCTCGATTATTTATCCATCGCTTGTGACAGTTTCATTCGATGGATTTTGATTTGCAAAAGCGGAATCTGTAATCTGATATTTTGTCGTATGTCATTGTTTTTGGTGTCTCAGTTACGAACGTTTTCTCAAACGTGCAAAGAACGAGAACTTTGCCGACGTCTCACGCTTTCGATTTCTTTATCAGTCTGGATTCAACAAGAAGAATCTCCCGGTCGTTGTCTTCATCGCTCGAAATTATCCAAAAAGTCATCTGACCAGTGATAAGGTGAGGATCGGAGAAATCCATTTGTTTTTATTGGCCTGTTTCTTTTTGGTTAATTTCTAGTTTCATGAGTTTTAGTTGACAATTTGATTGATTGTGACTGGTGTGTGTGTGTGTGTGTGTATCGGTTTGTTTTCTTCTCATTATATCTGGTATACTGTATAGTTAGCTGCTGTGATATGTTGTGTGTAAGTTAGAGCGTGCGTGTGTTTTGTAGGCATTGTTGTACTTCATCCACCAGATGGACTCTGTGGTGCAGAGTAAATACGTCTTTGTCTACGTTCACACTTTGGCCGAAGCAGAGTCTCATCCTTCGTCCGAATGTCTCAAGCGTCTTCTTCATGTTCTTGATTCTCGGTTTGTTCTCTGTTCGGTTGTGTTTATAATCATTGACATTGTAGTGTGCTTGTTAACATTAATTGATTAGGTACAATATAAATAAATAGCTATTTACATTAAATTATATTGCTTGATACTGTGCTATTTTTGTTCTCTGTAGATTTTGTGTTGTGTCTTGGAAGTTATTAAATATTTGTCCCGGTGTTAATTTCCTTTCGTTCTGTTTCTCATTTCCAAGTTTTAATTCTCAGGAGTGTTTATTGATAATTGATAGCTTGTGCAATTATAAGCAAGTAAAAGCTCGTAAATTTATATAGCTCTTTAGAAAGTAGTGCAGTAGTAGCTGCTTGTTCTTATGTTGTAGATACGTTAATCATCTTGAATCTCTGTACAGTACAGTACATGATCCATGCTGGAATCTGGTCGAAGGTCTGTTGTCCAATGCCTCCTTTGAATAATGGGTTTTTTGACGATTATGACCATTAATTAATTTATAAACTTTAATGCCATCAAGCACAAATAAGAATTTGACTCTTTCTTCTTTGGTCGTGGATATGTTCAATGGTTATTCTGGCGTTTTCTGTATTCTAAGGTTTCCTTCTGGTGGTTCAACACTTTCAATGCCCCAGAGCTAAAGTCAAAAATTCATTACCTGCCAGGTATAGAATACCTGTTTGCTCAAATTCCACCTGATCAGATTGATCTGCCAAACTTTGTGATGGAACACGACTACCAAGTAAGAACTCATTTTAGCATTGCTGTCATTTTCAGATAATCTGACGAGTCTCATTTTTTGCATTTGTTTGGTTGTGATCCTCGGCTGAACAGAGACTCGTGGAAGCGGCCTTAGGAGACAGCAGCGCTCCACCCAGGGTTACTTTTAGGATTATCAATATGGGGGTGTCGGTCTCAAGTTGGGAGGGGGGGTCGTGTTAGGGTGTGTAAAAATATCCCTGGCTCCACCTGTGAGCATGCTGAAGGAGGAGGAGGAGGAGATGCTCTGTTACATGTATCACTGTGTGTATTTGACTGGTTTAATTCTGCTGTTGATTTCATTTCTAGACAAATGGGATACGATATTACAACTCAAGTGATGACGGCCTCTGACTTGGACATTAATGATCTCTTGTTAATGAACAGTCAATGAGTCCACGAGATGACATCCGAACGTAGATTTTCTCTTTCATGATTATTGCGTCTAAATGCTTTGAGTAACTTTATCGACAGAACATGTTTTTCAATTAGCAGTTCTCGTGAAATTGGTGTTTTTTTTCAGTGTTCCTTTTTAAAAGCTGTCTTTCTAGATGAAAGCTATTTGTCAGAATTTCTTTCATTTTCTTTGTTCTCATTACCCTTTGGTGTCTCCCTTCATTTTACCCTTTGTGCATTTTATCTCTGAGTTTGAATTAAAGACCGTCTTCCACTGGCCCCCCTGCTCCCTCCAAGCACTTATTAGTTTCAGGATTCTTGGTCGTTGTTCTTCTCCCAGTGCTCTCACTGTGCACCAAATTCAGGAATTCATTGTTATAAAGTACTTTGCATTCTGTGCTTCTGTTTTCTTTTGCATTTACTCTGAGACTCTTCTCTTCTGTTTCCAGTGGCAGTTCAAAAGGCAGTGAATGTATTCGGAATGCTTTTATGAGATGATGATGATCAGTAGGTTAATATTTGTCAGAATTTCCCTGATCATTTCTTATGTTACTAAGTTACAAATTTAAAACTGAAATTAGTTGCATTATTTACTTATTTGCCTTTTAATTGAACGCTTAATTATAATTAATCGCAGATGTTAAATTGATATTCAGTCTGTCAATTTAATTTTTAAGTGTAAAAAATTTAGTCAGTTCAATTAAATGAGACATTTGTTTGTATTGTTTTAATGCTAGTAATATTTTGTACCTGACTGATCTCTGGATTGACCTGGATCTTTAGTAGATGGATTTGAAGTACCATCGATTGATACCCTTGGGTATTAGAACTGGTGCTATAGAAGTGCATTATTATTGTTGTTGTTGTTGTTGATGTGCAGTATTTAAATGGCCAAAGCCAAATATTAGGTCGTCTAATGTTTTTCTCTGCCAATGGTATTTTGGTAGCACAGAAAAATTCAGTTCAGTCAGCACTGCGGTGGTTTGGTCTCTTGATGCTACATTTTCCATTTCATTTATTTATTATTTCCTGTTGTGGTCAAGTCATTCAGACAGGATCCGCTGTCAACAGATCATTTTGTCAATTACATGTCACAGCTGGATAAGAGAAACTGCAGTGACTTCAAAAGACAACGACGAATGGCACAAGATATTTTACTCTGTGTAGATTTTGTATGATTTTCATGACCATTTTTTCTATTCATATCCAGGGATATTTTTACACCCCCACACACCCCGTCCCCAATTTGAGGTCGACACCCCCAACATTTGGTAATGTGACAATGGTATGCATACAAAATGCATATTAGTTAGCCCTCAACACCCCCTCCCCCAAATGGAGAAGGACACCTCCAACTTTTATCTTCAGATTGACCATTTTTGCTTGTCAGACTTTTTTGGTTGAGACTTCCTTCCAAATTACGAGACACCCCATATTTTCCCGACCCCCCCTCAATTCACAATCCTAGAAAATAACCACACACCCCAGATTTTCCCGACACCCCCAAATTTACAATCGTAGAAGTAACCCTGATTCATATCACAGAAGAGAATGAGGATAAAGTATATTATCCAACTGACTTGTCAACTCGGAGTTTGTCACTTTGGGATGTTTGTCAGTTGGTGTGCCCCAGACCACCTACCAGATTCGCGCAAATCCGGTGAGAAAGTTTTCTGTGGGGGGGATAGGGGTGGGTAAGGAATCTGACACGCTAGCCCCACCCCAACCAAACATTCCTGGCGACGCCACTTCCTAGTAACCAAGTTTTTTTTTTAATTAGGCCAATATCTCTTGTATATCAAAAGTGATTGGCATTCAGACGTTTGCCTGTAGTATTTTCTATTGCTTAAATTGGACATTTTTACACTACAGAGAATGGTACAGTATTTGCAGCTGTGTGAATGGCTATCACTTTTAACAGGCAAGTGAAGAGGCCCTAGTGACATTAGCGTCGCCACGGGGGACAAATGGGGGCAACTGCCCCCAACCTGCCCCAGACCACCTACCAGATTCGCCAAAATCCCGTGACGAAGTTTTCTGTGCAGGGGTGAAAGGTGGGTAAGGAATCTGACACGCTAGCCCCTTTTGCCTCCCCTCCAACCAAATATTCCTGGCGACGCCACTGCAAATGGCTCATTATTTTTCTTGGCATTTCGAAAGCTCTAGAAAATAATTTAGGCAGAATATATTGACAATTCTAGTACGGTTTGACACAACAAAGATGGGGACATAAGAATATGTGGTTTTAATTCGTTTCATCACTCTTCTGAATTTTTGCATATCTATACTGTAGCACTAGTCCTTGTGTTGTCCAATTTCAAACAGGGTATCAATTTTATAATATTGTGTGGTCTATAAAACCTGTAATAGAAGAAACCAGCTCTCTTAAGCGCCATCCAGTGGCGTAGCGTGACTTTTGGGGCCCGGGGGGCATCTTTGCCGTGGGGGCCCCAAGTTTCGAGCTGACGAGCAAAAAAAACGTTATCGCCTCCTTTTTTAGCCTGACGAGCAAAAAAAGGTTGTCACCGCATCATTTCTAGGGTTAAATTACGGTTAACCCTAACATAACCCTAGCTTAGACCCCTCTTCGGGGTCCCCCCTCGCCCGGGGCCCGGGGGGCTGTCAACAAAGTGCCCCCCCACGTTACGCCACTGTGTTCCGAAGATCAGAGTTTCCAGCAACTTATTGGGCGACCAGTACCACTTCTGGTCGAAAGCGGGTTTCCTGGCAATATATATATATATATATATATATATATATATATATATATATATATATATATATATATATATATATATATATATATATATATATATATATATATATATATATATATATATATATACATATTATATAATATAATATAATTCGTGGCCGCTTTGGCGCAGACGGGATGTCACTATTCCGGCGAAATTTAGACATATTTATTTCATTTACGCTGGATAAATTATGCCCGCCAACGAACTGAGTTTACTTCCAAGCATAGAATATCCTCCTTAAGTAGCTGCCTCACTGAACGATTTAGTCATCGGATTTAGTCGGCCAACTTATCGGCGACCGAATCCGCCTGAATGATAAGCCAGCTGCAAAGGACAGCTGCCTCACTGGCTGACTTTGTCAGCGGGACGTTTGGGGTGGGGAGTAAACGTCCGCCGGATAATCTGAATACACGATCTGGCCGATTTCGTCGTCGGATTTTCTGACTTGGCAGCCAATCAGATTTCAGTCCAAAGGTCAGCGCGCGAGTTTACAATAACAACAGCGAAACGAGGACACACTTTGTGGAAAATTTGGACGGGAATAGGACAAGAATTCGACTTGAATCTTAGTGAAGTCGCGGCACAACCCATTTTATGGGACTGTCGCGACGATCTATACAAGGAAAGTGATAAAAAACCGTCCGCACAAAATTGTAAAAGACCTGTTGGTCTATCTCGGTGAGCTTCTGGATTAGGGTATGGTAGGCTTCCTTTAGTTCCCTACACCGTATCCAGGGTCTCACCCAGACCTTTCTCTTTTTTCGGGATTTCCTTTGTGCGGATAATGCACGTGCAGATGCAATAACCGTCAAAATCAATCCACATAATAACAATGCGTCAAATTCCTCGTCAGCCATCTTAAAATGTGAGCTACATCAGCGTTTGTAGGCGTGGCTTATTTCTTGTTTCCAGACGTCGGTGGATTGGTTTGCCGACAAAATCAACGATTGAGTCCGCTGACTAAATCGTTAAGTGAGGCAGCCGCTTTAGTGGTTTGAGCGCAGGGCGCGATTTGTAGGGGGAAGGGGGAATTCCCCCACTGCCCAACTGCACCCCCTACTGCTGCATCTTCCAACAACTACATTCCCCAAGCTCGACATATCCCCCCACTGCTCCAGGTCACAAATCGCCACCTGTTTGAGCGTACGCTACCCGATCCAAGGAATATGATGCTGAAAGCCTTATCGACGAAAGGTATGCGACCGCATCTACAGGCATTTGGGTCGGCTGAAACCGTCAATTTAATTGCTTCTGTGACAAGACGACACAAAAGAGGTAATTTGCTTCATTGTTCTCTAGCGAGCGTGGTATGGTATGCAAGTGGGAGGTCTGTCCCCTATTGGATGGCGTGCCTTTATTATTGACACATCCAATTGTACAATGATTGCTTGTTGTCCTTCAGCGAACAATGAATGGTCTATGTCCTCCAGAAGCAATGGATAACTCAAAAACGGCTTCTCGGGTTTATGGAACACTAACGAAAAGCCGATTTGAGGCTTTACGGGTCCACAGGGTTAAGGTGTGTTTTGCCCCTCTTGGAAAAATTTATGCGGCATAGCCATGACCATTATTTTTGCCCCTCCTGGAAAAATTTTTGTGGGCGCCCATGTATAACATAATATAATATGATATAATGTAATATAATATAGTATTGTGACTTTTTATCACATCACGTTTGCATTATTGTATGAGTGACAGTCATACTAGGTTCTTGTATCGCATTGCATATTAATATTATAGGGGCGAGCGTATATATATATATCGATCGGTAGATAGGTTTCCGCTTGCCCGTAGTAAAGGCCCTATCATGCCCCTATGTTTCTGAAACGGGCGCTTTGCTGACCTATTTCTAGAGCATCTTCGTATTAAATGGGCCGATAAAAATGGGTGCAGGTTAGCAGAGTCGCCTCGGGTTGAGTGCCGATGACGCATCATTCGGGGATAGCCAAGGCGCGCCGCGCACGGGACTAAACCTGCAGAAGTTAGTGGTAGCGGACGCCGGCGTACCGCTGTGTGGATGTGTGTGTGTGTGTGTGTGTGTACGTGTAGGCTGAAGCAGTGGCGTAGCGTGTACTCTTGCCGCCTATGGCTGCTGGCAAAAATGCCGTCCCAATTTCACTCCTACTACAGTATTACACCTGACAAGCAAGAAACGGTCGTCGTCGCTAAATTTGCCGCCCCTTCAAAATGTTGCCGCCCCTTCGCCAAAACTCCTCGAGAACCCGACAAGCAAAAAAGTCACTTCCAAAATTTGCCGCCCCCATCATGTGTGCCGCCCATGGCTAAAGCCATAGTAGCCATTGGGACGCTACGCCTCTGGGCTGAAGACAGTGGTCAGTGTGGGAAGAAGGGTCGCTATGGAAACCCTTATTATAATGTATGCAAATGTGGGACTACAACCCCGTGCAAGACCAGCCAAATTCTTAGAAAGGGAGGAGAGGGAGCAGCTGGTTGGCTGGTAACTACATGTGTGTGTGTGTGTGTGTGTGTGTGTGCGTGTGGATCTGTTTGAATGTATCTGTGCGTCCGTGTGTCTGGGGAAACTGACTGTCACTGAGAGAAGTAGCTTGTGGGAGAGGGAGAAGAGGAAGTTGGCGTGGGTATTGAAGAAAGAAAAAGAGTCTAGAGAGAATTTGTGGTCTTGACTCTTTGGGAAGAAAGTCATCGAAGGAGAAAGACCTTGCGAAGAATGTGGGAGAGGAACGAATTATATCGAACGATGTGTCAGCGTTTTAAGTTATGCTGTTATAATTTAATGATCAACGTCAAATTATCAATAAGGGGTTGACCATTAATTACGTCATCAGTTTAGGGGAGGGGGATTGAACAAGTTTGACAGTTGTTGACAGGGGGAAGTGGGGGGGGGTCAAGCGAAGTTGACGTCAACAGTTTCACTTTTCACAAGGTGGCAAGAATAAACGCTGGACACATTGTCACGATTGTCCTGCATTATTCGGTCCTTTTGAGTACCATTCCCGTCTATAGTGGTTCAAATAATTTATTAGTCTAATGAATTAGTGTAATAATGTGGAGAATTGGTGTAGTTTATACGGCTACTGAAATCTACCGCGT
Source organism: Metaphire vulgaris (assembly GCA_018105865.1). Classification (NCBI taxonomy): domain Eukaryota; kingdom Metazoa; phylum Annelida; class Clitellata; order Crassiclitellata; family Megascolecidae; genus Metaphire; species Metaphire vulgaris. The sequence goes on along the minus strand of CM030871.1, from coordinate 42,024 downwards.
CCAGGCGTCTTTGCTTGTCAGCACGTTTGGAAAGGATAGAGGAACAAGGGGAAAGATGAGGATTGAGGATGACCTTTTCGTTTTTTGCTTGTCAGCACATTTCGAAAGGAAAATAAAAAAGTACAAGGGAAAGATGAGTATGATCTTTTTTGCTTGTCAAGATTTTTCGAAAGACGAGAAGAGGGGTCAACGAGGTGTGACGCAGTGGCGTAAACCTGGCGTGAACATTGGGGAGTTAAATCGTTCATAAAGTCATGTCAGACCCCCTTATCATCCCACAAAAAGTCTTGACGAGCAAAAAAAGGTCATCCACAATGAGTGATTTAACCAGATTTTACCATAAGGCACAAAACATTGGGGGATAATTTATACTCTGTCCCTTACTAATTATAGGGGGACCTTCTCCCGCCGTCCCCCTTGTTTTACGCCCATGCTATGACGTGATTATATTTGAGGGGGTCCAACTTTTTGTGACGAAGAGGGGGCGTCAAAAGCCTGCCAAAATTGCGTCTTTTATGGATGACCCCTATAACCCAAGTCCAATGGAATTTTGTCTTCGCTATTGGATGTTTTCAATATGCGGAATAAATGAACATGAATGGTGAAAGACCGTTAAATCGTTGACTGATGCTTATGTGCTTTATGGAGTGGCGCTATCAGTGGCGTCGATCGCCACGAATTTTGGGTTGGGCAAAAGGCGACTGGTGTGTCATATTCCTTACCCCACCCCACACACCCCTCCACAAAAACTTTCTCACCGGATTTGCGCGAATCTCATAAGTGGTCTGGGGTCAGGTTGGGGGGCAGTTGCCAATCATTCAGCCGTTGCCATGTAAAACTGAAGACGCTAACCCTTCGGTTCTCCGTACGGCACGGTAAGGGCACTGACTGCTGACTCTGGAGTGTACCTTTGTTCTTTATTGTCAGACTTTTCAGTACGTTAAGAGAGGGCTACCCACTTAAAAACAGTCTGAGAGCAACAAAACGTATAGAGAAGCCATTGACGACCTTCTTTTGCTTCATTTTATATACCTATTTATGTTTATCGTGTTTTGAGAAGTAAAGTAAAAAAAAAAGTAAAGTCTCGTGTGCATTTCTATAGCGCCTTGGGTACAGCACAACAGCAGCTGCTTATTCTTAGGCGCTCAAAAATCGTCGCGACCCACAAGTCTGCCTCTCGTGGCCCACGGGTTGAAAACCGCTGAGCTGCTATGCAATCTCTTAGGGCCTAAAAATTGTGTATTCGCTTTTAAATGTTTAAAATTTGTCAAATAAAAAATATTGATGGCGAATGACCGTAAAATAGTTGAATTGTCGACTGATGCTTCTGTGCATAATGAAGTGGCGCTATAGAAGTTTAAAATTTAGTTGATTAGATTGACATAAAATTTGCTTAATGTCCCATTATCTCTCAAAATAAGTTTCAAATTGATTAGCACTGTTTCTAATGGTTATCGTTGTTCTACCGGAATCTACTGAAAACGAAATTAAGAATCTCCTTGTTTATTTGAATATTATTTGAATATTATTAATCACGTGACTTAGCTCCGTCCAGGACCGTCCTTTTTGGCCTAAAGAGGCGTGGGAGTCGGATCGACGGTTGAGACGAGCGGCGTCTGAGCGGCATTTGGACAAAGGATGCGGCTTGGTAAGTTTCAAAACGTGATTAAATGTGATAGAAATGCTAGCGCTGGAGTAGAAATTGACATCAGATAGGCGATAGGCACTACTGTGACCCTATCTAGTTTAAGCGAGGTTTAATTATAAACGAGAAATATTTAGAAGCCGCGATTGACGTCAGGTTAAAAATTTTCTGGGATTAAAATGCTAATTATTGTTTAATTGCGAAACAAATTGTTGGCGTAAGTCCCTGATGATTTGATATCGGGGAACATAGTCGTCAGGTATATTCGTCCAAAAATGTATTAATAAATACTGGAGTGAATCGGCGAAACCGACATTTTTTTGCCAATTTGGAATAGATTTCCCAGCGGAATTATTTTTTGAAATAATTTAATAGCATGTAGCAATCGTTATGCTTAATAGTAGAGAACCTTGCTAGTTTAAGCTGATTCACATTGGGCGACGGAGGCTGTTTAAAATTTCGGAATTTGTCTGGATGTTAGGCATATGAGATAGGCCATAAACCTGTAAGGATTGCACACGGTAAGGCAGTGTCTAGTAAAGTGTTACAGATTTTGTAGTATTTATTAATGGAATGTTGACTGATCGTGGTTCACAAGCGGCTATTAATATTAAATTGATATTTTTTTAGTTCAGAAATTAATTTCATTTGTAGGAGCAACAGGAAAACTGGTGGAAGAATAATTGGCAGCATATCTACACAAAGTCTTTATGGGAATCAGGTAGATTTGATGATTAACTTGAAGAGTTATTATTGTAATATTAAAAATTATTATTTGTAATATGATAATTATTGTTTATAAGGTTTAAATATCATTATTTCTTAATATAATTGTAACTATATATTGTTTTAACTTCTTAATCATCAAATCTGATTTATCCAAAATCAAAAAATTAATTCTGCTTTTATGGCTTTCTAATGGAGTAGACCAACCAACTTTACCTAATATTCTCCTACTATTTAATAATTTATGAATAATTATATAAATATTCCAATACAACCCTTCCTTGATACAGCTAATTTCCAAATAAATAACCCCAATATTCTCTAATTTCATTAATTATAATTACTAATTCTAAATTGTAAATCCAAATTATTACTTAAAGTACTCTATGTATCAAAAATTTGCTTCTGCTTTCACCTACTTCAGATTCTCACTACTACACTAGTTGCCTAAATTACGAGATATCTCTATCTCTTCAGGAAAACTTTTTCTATTTCTACCCTTACAACTTCATTCCTAAATTGCATAATAAATTACAGAATTGATTTTTGACTTCCAAGTATTATTTATATAATAAAATAAAATAATCATGTGCTTTAGTTAAGGACTTGTTTAGCTCAGTTTTGAAATCAAATATAAGACAATGCATATAAAAAAATATATATATATATATATATATATATATATATATTATATATATTATTATAATTACTGAGACTCAAGACATATGGAAGTATGATGTTGTAGAACTCATGAACTGATGATGAATAAATATGTGTGTTTAGTGTTTAAAATCAGATATTAAAATATGAATATCATCATAATTCATATTAAGGATGGTGTTAGAAACTCCCCTCCCATATTATTTAGCTAATTAGTTTTAAATTATTACAATAGAATGGAACTGAAGAAGTGTCATATCCAAAATAGCAGCTTTAGTTTCAATATAAAGATATCTGCAAACTCTGCTGGCATCCCACAATTTACTGTGCATTCTCAAACATTTTGGATACTGTTTGTTTTAGGCAAGGAATGAATCTTTTCCAGTCTCTCCAAGGTATTGAAATTACTGAAGCTCAGTCATCAAGTGAAAAATTGTGCAAGAATGCATCATTTCAGTCTTTCAATGTGTGAATTATCCCATCTCTTTCTTCATATATCAGTAGAGAATTGATACGTACAAGGTCAGTAAATAATTTCTTACCACATCTCTTTGTGCAAAATGTAGGAGGAAAGTGACTGGACATAAATTGGAGTCATAAAGCATGGTTTTTAATTCAATATATACTGGTACACAGAGTATTAAATAAAAGCAGCACTAGAACAAACACCGGGAATAAAGATCAACGGCATAACATATAATATCCTATGATGCGCAAATGACGACAGTACTTCTTGCAGAAAATGAAAAGGATCTACAATTTATAATGAACAAATTAACAGATAAAAGCAAAGAATATGAAATGGAAATCAATAGAACAAAGACCAAAACAATGATAATAAGCAAACAGGAAGCATAACATTCTAATAGACAACATCAAACTGGAACAAGTGAGGGGATACAAGTACCTCGGGAGCTACATAACAGAAGATGGATGATGCACCAGAGACATAAATGCCAAAATAGCCATGGCCAAAGACATATTTTGGAGACAAAATGATTTATTAAGAAGGAACCTGAATCTTAAACTGAAACTACGAAAATTAAAATGCTAGGTATATTCAACATTCATGTATGCATGCGAAAGCTGGACACTAATGAAAGAGAAAATAATGGCATTTGAGATGTGGTGCTTTAGAAAAATTCTCAAGATAAGTTTGCAGGAAAAAAACAACATACGAAGTACTAATGAAAATAGGAGAAAAAAGAAATTTATTAACCGAAATAATAAAGTGGAAAATACAATTTGCTGGACATATCATGCGAGGTTCATGCACAGAACAGGCCAAAATATTTTTGGAGGCAATTACAAGGAAAATCCAACCATAGGAAGGTCATGTAAAGAGTGGCTGGTGAAGGTTAAAGAACAAACAAAAATAGAATGAACTATGGAAAAATGAAAGTGTCAACCTTCAAAGTGAAGAAGAAACAAAGAAAGAAGAAACAATGGTGTGTGGTTATCACAATATTTCCGGTTGGCGTGTTAAAGCTTTCGGCTTTTTAACCCAGAGGGGTAGGTCGAGTGCACGAAAGTTTTAAGAAAAATGCAAGGTCAGCATTGTCAAATGATCCTCACACAGATCTGAGCGACTGATACACAATCCTCACCGATTTGTCGGTCGGGCGAGAATGTATTTCTGCTGTGCAGATTTGCATGTGGCTTGTTCAATGGGTCGGGCAGACAGGATTGTATTTCCGTTGCACAGAGTTGCATGTGGCTCGTTTGGCGGTTGGATGAGATTTGTATATCCGCTGCTGTGCGGAATTGCATGTGGCTCGTGCCAGCTAGTTAAATGAGATTGTATCTCTGTCGCTCGGATTTACATACTGTTTGGTTGATTTGTTGGACAAGATTGTATTTCTGTACGGTGGATTTGCATTCTGCTCGTTTGGCCAGTTGGGCAGGATTGTATATCCGTCACGCAGATATGCTTGAGGATCGTTTGAAAATGCTGACCTTGCATTTTTCTTAATGCTTGTGCACATTTTCTAACACGGAGAATGGGCCTCAAGCCTCTGAAATACAGATCATGCCTCTTTCACGTTGCATCTCAATCAATCGCTGTGGAATCAGATGACTTGAAATCTGATCGTTGAAGGGATATGTTGTTGTTGATCTGTTGATCTGAAAACGAAACAAATAGAGAGAAAAAGGGAGGGGGAAAAACGGAAAACAAAGGAAGACATCAAAGTCTCAGCGACCAACATGGAGAATGGGCCTCAAGCCTCTGAAATACAGATCAAGCCTCTTTCACACTGCAACTCAGTCACTGTGGAATCAGATGACTTGAAATTGATGGATCTGTAGCCAGGCAACAGATTACCTACCAAAACCATTTTTTGTGCTAATGAAAGAGCAGATGATTGGTTACCATCAATATTTCTTCTGGACAAGATTTGCAACATATTCATTAATTAATGGATAATTATCATTTAGTTAAAAAATTAACCATATATTTGCGACAAGTGCTGTAATTGACTCATCGAAAATGGCGCAACCCATTTTGGATGCAACTATGGAATCTATTGCTGACTTCCTGAAGGTTGTGTGCGTTCAAGGAAGGCAGTTTCATTTGCAACAGTGCGTTTCTCAGGTGTTATCCGAGGAGTGTAAATTCGGCCATTTTGGCTGGTGGCTCCGCTGCTGGGAGGAATTCTGCCCGACACATTATTTACGATGACCTAAAATTGAAGTGTCTGAAGAAAGAAGATATAAACAAAATATAAAGGTTGCAGGATCTATTGACTCACATGTATTGTTTATTTCATATTCAGACTGTTGATGTGGACTGTTTTAATCAACATGTTGTTTCAGCTATCACCCCCTACAAGGAAACCTTTAGAGGCTCTGAAGGTATTTGACAACTGAATTGCACTGAAATATGTTGGTTTTTGCAATTGACTATTTTGCGTGTGTTTGTGAGAAAAAAACTCCGGACTAACAAAGAGATTCTCCCGCCAGAGTCTTGATCGGTCCAGCGTCACTTGGTCAGCAAAATTCACCACCTACGTGATATATTCTCTGTTTCCTCATCTGTTGGGCTCAAACAGCTCCGCTGTTATACTGCAGCCACTGTTCCACCGGTAAGTTTATATCAGCCGTTCTGTCACAATTGATTTTATGTGATGGTGTTTATTCTTGTCGATTTAGTTCAATCAAATTCATTAATTAGATGTTGTATGACATCATTAGGCAGCAGGTTCTATGGGATTTCCTTCTCACACCACTGGTGCTTGAAGATATGTACTGGCTCTATACGAGAGTCATTGCTTCTTAAGGAAATGCTCAACATGTGTAAATGGTCATCATGTCAGTAATAATTCTGTTACTTTTGACTGATGTTGACTTGAAGTAGATTAGCTTTTGATTTATACATAAAGTCAGAAAAATTATAATTTTGTGTTGCAGCTGCAGGGAGAAACTTCTGTCTGTGGATATTTGCCAAAGAAAAGGTGATTTGGTCTCATTCATGGGAGGAGAATTTGAACATATTTCTATAAGCAACTGTAAGTAATTGACTTTTTTGTTATGATCAACGTTCAGAGTAGCTATACATGCAGTAATAATGCTGATAATTTTGTACTTTTGTAGCAGCTGTTTTAATACTCAAAAGAAAATGATTGACATCAGAATCCTTCCACAAAACATCAAGTCACTTTGAAGGACTGAAACTCTGCTGATCTTGATTTAAGTCTTAAATATCAAGATTGCTTATAATTAATCAACCATCTGCATTATTTGGTAGATTTTCTGTTGACGTCTACCAAAAAGAAAAAACCTGGTTCCACAAATTATGATAAAGCAGAATGAGATGCTGGATGTGGATTAGATATTATAATGCTTGGTCATACTTGTTAACCCCTTAACTGGGTGCCCCGAGTAACGCTTGTCCATTTTACATTGAGTTACAAATAGTTGCCCAGTTGAGGGGTTAATGACTTTGGTGGCCATTTCCTTGTGTTTTTAAATTATGCGGTCGGATAAACCATGTGATTGAATTTTAGAAATGTTTTTTGATATTTCAGGAGTGAATTTGTAATTTGGCATTGACTCAAGGTCAACAAAATCTTCAGACTCGTCTCTGTTGCTTTCTGACATCAGCTGGAGATTTTGTTCTGCAGCAAAAGCCAGCAGCTGTTTTCAATGGCAGCCAAAAGGATTGCCAAAAGCTTATTGATGTGCTACTGATACTCAGGTGGGTTGACATTTTGTCACTGCCAGTGAAAAACTGAACATTTAATTACTAGGACTTCATTTAAACTTAGGCTGTCTGTGATTCAATGGTTTAGGTTTTGCTAGGCAGAATTTTGAAAAAAGTTTATCATCATCAGAGTTGTAACTGTGATGTTCCTTTGTTATTGCTGCTTGCCTGTCTTTGTTGTTATCTGTTTGCTTTCTGAACATCTCTTATTTTGGTAGTCATTTACTGTTGTTCAGTCTTTCAGGAATTTGTCGTCTGATTCATTCTACCGACACTTTGTGGTCTCTCGGCCGCATCTAAAAGTTCGGAAGTAGTCAGTGCCGGGTAGTAACTAGTTACAGTGACGCTGGTTACTATGATTAGTTACTGTTTTGGAGTAACTAGTTAGTCATCCAAGAGTAACTAACTATTGTCATTAACTATTTACAATATTTAGTAACTAGTAATGCAAGTTACTAGTTACCATATCTAGTTACTGTTATTGCATTTCAAGCATTTATATAATACAACTGACTGAGTTACTGCATTAACAACAACTTACATACCGGAACACCAGGCGTTCATCCTGTTTCACATGACTGGCAACCACAGATCGCACTGCCACCAACATGCTCTAGCCTCTAGTACTTTACTTATGACATAAACTCCATGTTGTATTTGAGCGATGATAAAAGCAGTAAACAGTTTTGAATATAACTTTAAACTGGTAAATAATAATGTTAGGGTATAATAATGAACATCAATCTGGGCAGTGCAGCTTATTACACCATGCAGAACTTTGAGTATTTGCAACTGGGAAAATTGGAGAATGATGGGAAGCCAGATGAACTTGGAGCAACAGGATTACCTGGTCTACCAGGAGGGCGAGGTCAGACTGGGGAAACGGGGTTAGTGAGAACAATAATTATGAGTCAGTTATTGTAAGTTATTTTGGAGAATGTGACAGAATTTGTACAACTTGATTGCTAATACATTGGGTGGTATGCATTTCATGACACATTTAACACATTCAGTCCCTCAGGTGTATATGTACATCCTATATAGTAATGGTCTGTAACACAATTAGACTTTTATTGTGTGGCATAAATATACAGTATGTAGAGGTGACTCATGGCAAATGGTTTGAGACATTTCAACACAGCCATTTATTCTTCCTGACAGAGGTGCAGAAGGACGATATAGGGCAGTACACAACTGACCTTGTCTGCTCTAATCCAAGCCCTAACTGATGCATTAACTTACTAAAAGTTCTATGGAACTTGGGCCTTTCTTAGCAACGGAAGCCCTTTGAGTTTGCTTTGATAAATACAGATGAAAAATTTTCACAATTGGATAATTTTACTATTTATAGTATGCATGACAGTTTTTCAATGTGCTATGTTGTGTTTTATTGTGTTTTTTTGCTTTTTTTATACTGTGGTAAATTTTGAAATTTTCCATTTTCTACATGTTCTCCAGCCCAGACAGAGAAATAGGACAGGTGCTTAATATGTTTTGCTTATTTATGCTGATCTCAGTTTGATTGTAACAATTGACAGGAGTCCAGCCAAAGTTTTTAATTTAGCATTTGTCACTAACTGCTTTCTTTTAGGGTCAGCCAGGCAAGGATGGTGTCCTTGACCAACAGGTCCTGGCAATGCTGGAGAAAGTGGCAGGACTGGAGCATCTGGAGAAGCACGACCAATTTTAACCAGATTTTGGTGTTAAAGTTGAAATAGTCCAAATCAAAAGATAGTAATACTGTACTTGATTTCTGGCTTCTTATTTTGCAGTTTGCATTAGTTCAGATGTGGATGGTGCGGGGCTGTCGTTGATCTACCGAGTCGCTGATTGAGGGAAGAGCAGTGAAACCAGTCTATTCTTTCTTATCCCAGCTTCGACCTCACTCGACTATTCTACAGGCTGAATCCATCCTCCATGCACACACACTCATTACTAAAAACAACCAGACGTCAAACCTCTACTTGTGTCATTTTTTACATTGAACTTTCAAAATGTCTGAATTGTGAGGTTTGAAAAATGTAACTTACAGTACCTTTCTGGTTAAATTTACATTTTGATTCTAACCATTTGTTTAAAGTCAAAATTTTCAATCTTTTAATTTTAGATTTTTAGCACATCGTGAAAAATATCACATGAATTTACCAATTGTATTACAGTGCAATTATTACTGATGAACTCTTCTGCCACTCCATACGATAATGCATCTGTGCAGTTTTTAGTCATCTGCTACTGCATTACAGTCGTTTTAATATTTTCTGAAGCGACCTTTGACAGAGTGATCATAAAATGCGTGAAAACTGATTGATTTTAGGTGATTCCGAGGAAAGACCAGCCTGGTTCTGAAGGACTTAGGTGTTTCTGGTGTGTTATGGTAAAAGTCTAAAACCCATAGTAAGGCCATTTCAACGGGATCCGTGACCATTTTGTTCCTACCTTTTTATTGCTGATTCGTGTACCTTGGACTGTTAGAAGATTTAGCTCCTATGCACCCCTCAAATTTGGGGGTGTGACTGCAAGAGTCCAAGATAGCGTTTTGTTAATACAGTATGTGCACGTTCTTAATATAAATTCACATTTGCGCAATTCTATGACGATATGTGTATTCAATGCCACAATGACGGACGCAGTTATTGCATTTTGTGAAAAAGAGACTTAATATTGTACATGAAATTATAGTAGTGTAATTTCACATAATAATGCCCCCTCCCCAACCAATTAGTGGCCATTTCCAGACCAAATGCTTGTTCGTACGTATTATTATCATCATCACCAAAACTGACTTTCTTACTTACTCTGGATATCACCAAAAATAGGCGTGGCTGACCTCGGCTTGACCTGAAATGTTTATTTTGGATGTCGAAAGTTCCTAATGTTTTCGGTCACATTTCACTGATTTTATTGGAAATGAAATAATTTACATCTCAATTTCTTAATCACCAACAATTATAGAAGTCAAGGTGAGGAACCACATTGGAAATATAGCATCTTGTAAACAGTTATTTGGCTGTTATTAAGACGGGGATGGGCAAAGTGCGGCCGCGGGCCACATGCGGCCCTCGAAGCCCTGTTTGTGCGGCCCCGACATCGGGAGATACTACATTAATATGCAGCCGTCTAAAACATGTGAAACGTTGGACAACACCTTAGTGGAAATTTAAGCATTCAAATTGGATTTTCACTTTGGCGCTTGATCGTTAACTACTGTGTATTCCTCCATAGTCTGTCTTGCTGTTTCCCTCTGACTGATCTCTGGAATGACCTGGTCTTTTGCGGATGGATTTGAAGTGCCATCGATTGATACCCTTGAGTATTAGAAATGGTGCTATAGAAGTGCATAATTATTATTATTATAAATACATGTAATGCTTTTAATATTTATTAACTTTTCTTCGGCTTGACAGTTTTGGCTTTTTTAACAATTACTTACACTGAACAGTGTAATACGCTATGTTAAAGTCGTTTTGCAAACTATTTAAAAATTTAATTCTAAATGCCGAAAATTATGCGCGGTCCTCTGCTTTCATCGGAGACACTTTTGCGGCCCTCGGATAAAATTGTGTGCCCATCACTGTATTACGAATTTTGGTGAACGATTCACGATTTGGACTAATCGTTTTAGCCATGGTACGGTTGTGCCATTTGATGGCCACAGTATGATCTGCAGTGGCGTCGTCAGGAATTTTGGGTTGGGGGGAAGGGGCTGGCGTGTCAAATTCCTTACCCCTACCCGACACACCCATCCACAAAAAATTTTCCCACCGGATTTGCGCGAATCTGATAGGTGGTCTTGGGTCAGGTTGGGGTTGCGCCCCTCGCCCGTGACGACGCTAATACAAGATATTCGGCAGGATTCTCATTTAGTTGATGCCCCTCGTTCTCGCACAATAAATGGTGTTAGTGTGTACTGTAGTATGGAATGGATGGAGTGCTCTATTTCAAACCCTGTAGGTCGAAATTGGGATTGATGTTGTTGGTTATTCTTGCAAAGATTTAAGCAATGAAGATGGGGCAAGAGGAAAATAATGGATTTGGGCGGAGAATGTCTTCAAATCGATTAGATTTTTGCATATCTAGGTGCTAAACGCCCTCTATTCAACAGGCATTGGCTTCTCTCAGCGAATTAATTTTAAAACTTAATTGTTTCTGATGTCTATAAAACCTGTTGCAACATGTATAATGAACCAGATATCTTAATACGAAGCCCTTCCCTCGATCGCCCGACTAGTCATTCCACTAGATATCAGCGGAGTCGCCTGGAATTTTGGGTTGCGGGGGAGGCAAAAGAGGCTGGCGTGTCAAATTCCTTACTCCAGCTCCACACACTCCCTCCGCATAAAACTTTCTCGCCGGATTTGCGCGAATCTGATAGGTGTTCTGAGGTCAGGTGGGGGTTATTTGGGTTAGGAGTTAGGGTTAAGAGTGACAGAGAATAGATTACTGAAGGTCTATAGGCGGTGCGGAAATGGCTATCCGCAGTGCGTTGATGGCTATGACGCAGTTCTCCATTCTTTCGGAACGGTGTCAAACAGTGTTTCACTTTTATAATATTTTTGTGGTCTATTAAACCTGTGATACAAGAAACCAGCTCTCTTAAGACCCTTCTTATCTCTCGATCGACTTTTCAGGCATATGACAGAATAGATATCTGAAAGACTTTGTATAATGTCGACCTAAATGCAGTGGCGGCTCCACCGGGGGTCAGGGGGCCCGTGCCCCCTATTGAGTGCCTGGCCCCCAGTTGGGACCCTATACTTAATGCTTCATACATTAAACAACAAATGGTTGGCCCCTGTGATTAGAAGTTGCCACCCCAACGGCCCTCCATTTGCCAAATCCTAGAGCCGCCACTGCCTAAATGGCTCACCATTTTCGTGGCATTTCGAATGATCTAGAATCAAAGTGATACAGAATATATTTCCTACCCTAGTACGGTTTGACGCAATGGAGATGGGGACACAAGAAAATGTGGATATAATTCATTTCATCACTCTTCTGAATTTTTGCATATCTATAGCCTACTGCAGCAATAGTACTACTAAAGCGTAAATGTGGATGACCACTACGTTAGAATCTGCCGTTTTCTATTGAGTATGTAGTGATGGGCCATAAAGCAGATCTTAGCACATTCAATGTTGTGGGCTTGAAGTGCTAAAGTCACTTAAGCATCTTCCAAAGTAAGAAGTGATGAACCTGTAATACCAACTTAGCATGTCATAGTGTCTTACGATTCTAAGGAGATGGGAAAACCCTCCCTCTGTTAGACTTTTATGCAAAAGACTCGATTGAATTTTTCTTTTCTATATTTAATGCAGATGCTGTCGATCAGTCTCTGCAGTCTACAGAGATGCACTCTGATGCCTGTGACTTTGGGTGAAACTGCAGATTCCTTCTCTAAAATTTCAAAGAAATGGTGTGTTGCCTATTGAAGTCTTAATAGACAGAATACTGCAGAGTCGCACTCCTTGGGTGAGTGGGACTGTGCGTTCTTGTTTGTTCATCATTATGCATCGTCTTCATCATCACCACCATAACGATCATCATCACCATCATCATCAGGTTCTCTTGTCTTGAGATAAGTTCAGGGCTTCATTAGGTTTTTGAGGCCGTGTGTCTGTCGTTGCCATTCAGTCCAATTCCTGTTTGTTACATTGCTGTAATGTAAGGCTTGTATAGTGCATTTTCCACTTCTACTCGTGCCAAAATTGTGTTTAAATTGATTCTATTTTATTCTTTATGACAATTTGTATAGCGCGGTAACATAGCAAGGGGTTGTTGGTCAATTAAACACTGATGTAATTAGTCCATGTAGTCACGAAGAAGCAGGCACTAATGTTCTTTTACGCCATCGAAACGCCATCGAGAATGGTATCAATTAGACTCCTATTATTTAATATTATATTTAATTATTATGCTTCTCAAACGTACGTTCTCAACCTTTATATTATATAATTTGTAGGTCTATTCTAGCTGATTTGAGGGCGGGGGGCAAGGCATCATTCGTTTCACAGGCTACTAAGGCAAAAGAAGATCGTCAACGAGTTCCCTATCCTTTTTGTCGCTTGTAGACTGTTACTATAAGTGGGTGGCCCCCTCGAAGGCAATGCTGGTGCTCTTAGCGTTCTGAAAATTCTGACAATTAAGTCTGCTAAGACGCCACGCCACAACTATCGCTCCCAATCCTTAGCAAAATAGGTTCCACTTAGATTTCTAAAAAGCTCAGCGACAACACTCTGTTAACCAACATGGCCGAAGATCGAGGTCTTGGAGTAATAATACACGAGGTGAAGAGAATTAAGACTTTAATAATATTAGTAAATCTAAGAGGGAACCAGGAAGACTCTGTCAATAGACGAATTTATGTAGCGTCTTTAATTCAAGAGGTGCATTTATTTAGCGCCTTAATACTTGATGCGCAGATAAATCTGTTGACGGTCACTGACGTCCGTCGTTGAGAATCTTTAATAAGTGTATTTTAGCCTGATGTTATTTATATATAAGAAAGTGTCTATTTTGCGGGCTGCCCGCAAAATAATTAAACCGCCGATTAGTCTAGTGTCCCCCGGGGGAATCCCATCCTCTGGAACTCGCTGCCGGACATTGTGACCAACGCGACTAATCTTGAATTGTTGTTTTAGCAGTTATACAGTATATTATGGCAGTTTGTATATTATATACTACTAAGATTTGCACATGTAGATTTAAAGACAAGAGGACAAGGAGGCCTACTAGAGGACACACAGGGCCGAACCACTTTAAACCTTGTTATTATTTATTTATGTTATGGTTTATTGGATTGAATGTGAAGTGAAATTATGATTTTAGAAACTCAAGTCAAGGCCATCAATTTGGAAAGTCATGTTTTTGTGAAACCAAAGAAAGAAATTCACCTGCCTGAGGATATCGGCAAAAATGGGGAAAATCAGAGGTAATAAGAAATTACGAATATGATATGACTTTTTGTGTTTTAATTAGAGTATTTTAGCCCTAATTGATTTTGATAAGAGATTAATGTTTTCTAATTGCTCTGAAAGGGTGGGTAGATGGTTGGATGGATGGATGGATGGATGGATGGATGGATGGATGGATGGATGGATAGCAGGTTCTCACCATGTTTATACTGAACTGTAATAAAACTACATTGAACATTTTGAACCAAGGGTGTGGCGGCTTCACGATCCAATCTTTGAAACCGCTAACTGTGCCTCACCTTAAGTCTGGCAATTTTATGAAAGCCTCAATAGATGATTGATCTCAGTCTCACGATAAACATGCAAACTCCTTTATCTGCTTTGAAGCATGAAATGTGCTTCAAGAGGCCTATTGCTGCTGCAGCAGTGAGCTAAAATTAGTATTACTGGTAGTCCTTGAAACTGTCGGTTAACTTCTTTAAATATGAAATATGTAGACTTCAATTTGAAATGACTGGTAGAGGTTTTGATTTTAGGCTTATCTAGATTTACTTGGCTTCATCTCTGCCACGAATGGTGCAGTTAAAAACAAGAAGCTGAGATAAAACTGCCATCTGTCAAAATTAACTAAACACATACATTCACAGATAACATTCAAAGAAAAAGCACTGAGAATAAGATTTAAACTATACAATAGAAAAAGCAACAAAGACTTATTACTGGTTGTTAAAGAGACTTTGTATTGATGTATCTGTTTTAGAGTTGTTTACAATGGTGTGCACACACACACACACACACACACACACACACACACACACACACACACACAATATGTGAACTGTTAGACTAAATGAGAGATGCTGTGGTTACTGGTGTGGCATTTAAAAGCAGCCACCAAGTGAACAGAGAAGGTGTTTTTAATTATGTCGTCTTATTCGCTTATACTTGGTCTTGAGTGATGATGTAATTATAATGTGACTGTTTAGGGGACGGAAAATCTGATTCTCCTTCAGACACTCGACAAATATGTAGATGAAATTCCTCCTCTCGAGCAGCCACAGAGATTTGGAAACAAAGCATTCAGATATTGGTCTGGTCGGCTGCAACAGGTTACTTATGATTAAGGGGGTGTGGGGAGTGTATAAACAGTGACTTGTAATGGCTAAATTCAGTAAAATCAGAATGTCATTATTTGCTAAAATGCTTGATTGTTAGTCTGCATATTGTACATTGTCTGCTTTTTTGTGGTTTTGGGCATTTTAAAAGTAAACAGCTGCTTGTTTAAGCTTCAGTTGTAATGACTTTGTAAGAAGCGATGCAAGTTTCTTGTCTAAACAAGTAGTTTATCATCTTTTGCCTGTGGATAGTTTGTGATTTTATTTATTTGAACTGTCAACAGTTTTTTGATGGATATTTTTCAGAATGCTGAGTCTATTGAATGAAGTTTTTGAAGAAAAATTTCACAAAGCAGTTCCAGAAATTTCTGTTTATCTTGCTGAGGGGTTGGAAATTCAACACAAATTGATTATGGAACAGGTATCTGGCTCTGTTTTTGTATTCGTTAAATCTGTCATGCAATTCTAGAAAAGCACGAGTACCGTTACTGATATTTAAAATTTTTTGAAAATTGCTGTCTTTGTGTTGGAACCCTGTCTGTTTCTGGTGCTATTATTGTTATAATAGATGAGGAGGCTATAATTATGTAGTTAGACGATGCTGTATGTATTTAGGCCACGAGATGTCTTTCGTTGCGTTCCTCTGGTGTCTCTTCAAGATCGAAGCTTGTACATCAGACGAGATTGTGCCATGTTGTTGAAGGTCTTTGCCAGGTGAAGACTGTTTTCATTTTTCTATCTCTCATTCAGTTCTGTTCTTTTCAAAAGGTTTTTGCTAATGTTTATGGCATAAAGTTTCTAAGAAATATATATATATATATCAGTTAATATATATTACTAACTTAGAAATATCTGTTTTGATTAAAGATATGTTAATTCACCTGCTTGACGTTGCATAATTGATTCTTATGAAGATGCCAAAGTTAAGCAATATTGAGCACAGCAAATACTTGGATGGGTGACCACTGACCGTCCTGGGATTGAGTCTTGGTGCCGGTGGCCAACCAAGTCACTCTAAGCTTAAGAATAGTTAAATCGGTAACAGCGTTAAGCTGCAAAGGTAAAGCATGGGTCTGGAGAAAGCAATACAAAGTACTCTGTAGATTAATGTCGTAAGCCATCTGTATCACAGCTTGCCCGGTACGTGGAGAGTTCAGCGCCAGACCATATACATTCCAGTGTGGCACTAACTTTGCCTTAGGAAGTATACGAAGTACATCTGTCTTAAATATACATTCATATCAATAACTTTGTACATTTGTATATCTATTCTTATGTTTTCCCCAGAGCAGCATTTTATTTCCCCAGGTCCATTGATTTGCTTTTTTCCCAGGTATATCGAGTTGATGCGTAAAGTTCCTGTGACGTACAAACTGGAGCCTGCTGGCAGTCAAGGAGTTTGGAATCTTGATGATTATCAGTTCGTTCCCTTTATTTGGGAAGTTCTCAGCTTATAGGTAAGCCACATTCTTTGTTCCTGGTTCTTATTTGCTTTTTTCTAATTATATTCATACAACAGTAATTTTTACTGCACGTTAATTCCAAATTGTGCTGTTTTAACTTTTAAATCATCCTCGTCTGAAGCCGAAATCTTTTCTTGATCAGGAAATATGTGGTTCCTTTTCAAAAGATTACATGTTCTTAGGCTGTATTCAGTATGTTCACAAGGTATTATGCTGCAAGCTTTGATATCTAAAATAGTATTTCTTCCTTTGTCATTGTCTAGGCTTGCACAATTAAACAATTTGTTACATTTGTAATTTGAAGTTTAATATAGTTTAAATATTTATATATATAAAAGTTTAATATAGTTTAAATTTAATAATAATGATTTGATGTTTAAGGAAAAAATATTCGACTTTCATAAATGATGGTTTCTGATACCTTTTACACTTTCAAAGCTGTTTTGAAGATGAGAACATTTGTCTGTGCAGGTGAAGACAGGACCGTTTGCAGAACATTCTAACCAACTGTGGAATATTAGTGGAGTCCCAACATGGAGCAAAGTTAATGAATGTCTCATCAAAATGTACAAAGCAGAGGTCAGTGATGCCAAGGAGTGGAACCTATCTGAGCATTTTGCTGCCTGAGACAGAAGTTTACGTGTCCTGGAAATTAGTGGACAATTGCTTCTTGTGTTGATGCTTTTTCTAACTTATATTTTGCTGCTTCACTAAGCAGAAACTAATTTATCAAATACTGTTTGTCGTATTTTGGGAATCAAACGGTGGTCTTGTGCACTGGTGAGTGTGAACTAATGTACTGATTAATAGACAAGTGCAGGGTGCTATTAATGATTAGAAATCCATTATTTGAAAGACCCAATTAAATGCTACAATATCTTGAGACCATCCATGCAGTGGCGGCTCTAGGATTTGGCAAGTGGGGGCCGCTCCAACTGAATCATGGGGGCCAACCATTTGTTGTTTAATGTATGGCATTGATTTCCCAACTGGGGGCCACTTCTCAATATGCCCCCAGTGGAGCTGTCCATGAACTGAACCCCTCAGTGCATGGCTAATTTTCTTTATGCTCTGTTTTTCAGTTTTTGTTACAGTTTTGAGTTGATGTGATTTGTGTTGTAGGTTCTTGCAGAGTTTCCTATAATTCAGCATTTTCTTTTTGGGTCATTGTTGCTGATAAACCCTTCGAGTGGCTGAACGACGTTACCATCTGACTGTGTTTGCATTGTCATTGTTTTTCGTCTTTGTGTTTCAATTGATTGAAAGTCCTTTTCATTTTGAATGTTTGCCCTGTACAGTAGTATGTAAGTGAGAGATAATTTTATTTAAAGTCTTTATTGAGAACGCTATTCATAACAGATTTTGTTTCATTTAAGAAATATTTCGCTCTCGTATTGGTGCTTAGCCAGTCAGTGGCGTAGCCAGGATTTCCGGAATGTGGTGGTTTCGATCGTGACCAAACTTTGCAAACGTTTTCTTATTTTTCCTTTTTTAGGAGCTGTCAAGCAAGAAAAGGTCGTCGTCTTCGTACTCTTTCTAATTTTGTCTATTTTCTATAGCACTTAGAAATTTTTTTCAATCGGCAGCCAGCCAAGGGGGTTTACAAAATCGCGTCTGAAAATGAAAACTGTATGGAAGAGCATGTGAAAAATTTTTCGTCGGTAGCCAATTGGGTTTTTAACCCCAAACCCACGCCATTGTATAGTCAGTTACCAGCCGCTTGGCCTGGAGAAATGAAAAAGAAATTAACGGCGTGTCAGTAATTATTTTCATATAATTCTGACAACAAATTCCCTTGGTCGCCACCAGACCACCTAGAGCTGCCTCTATCAATCACAAGCAAAGACCACCAGACCTCAGCAACAATCAGACATAATAGTCAAGTACAGAGCATCACCCTCTATTCAGGGTTATAGAGTTTAAGCCATGGTGCTACCACCCAACATGGAAAATGTATACTGTATGTCTAATTTTTAGTAACGTTTTTTCAAAATTTTCAGCGGACCAAATTTGGTCCGCGGACCACAGGTTGAGAACCACTGTTTTAGATTATCACAATACCATGTTTTAAAAAATTTCTATGCGTTTATCTATGGTTTAATTTCCGTAAAATTATTTTTATTTAATTCAATGTATTTTAATCTCAATCGCCGGCTTCGCCGCTCACCTTTCTTGCGCTTTTTTCCTACTCGCGCTAGATAATTTGCGCTAATTACGCTAGTTTGCGATAGTTTTATCTATTTGCGCTAGATAATTTATCTGGATTCGAGTTTTGACTTCGTCTTCACCTCTCCTCTGACTGATCTCTGGAATGATGTGGAATGACCTGGATCTTTTGTGGATGGATTTTGAACTTGAAGTACCATCGATTGATACCCTTGGGTATTAGAAGTGGTGCTATAGAAGTGCATAATAATAATAATAATAATAATAATAATAATAATAATAATAATAATAATAATCACTTACATAGAGCATAGATTTCATTTACATTCTATGGTTCTTCTCATATTAAAGTCTATGGTTTCTTGTCCTTGGTAAAATGGCTGATTTATAAAATAAATGTCGATCGTTCGTAAATTGTCGAATCTTCGGTATTTTTGGTCTTTTTCAATTTATTTTCGCCAATTTAATTTAACCGTTGTCTGATTAATCGTTAATCCGCTTGTGTTTAGTTCTATTTACGTGTTTCCACGTATTTTTATATTTTACGCACTCTGTGTTGTCCATTGTCTGTGATTTTTGTAGGCGGCCCACATCCAGTCTTACATCGTCCGTACGGGACCACTAGTTACAAGGGAAGTCCTTATTCTTGACAACTACGGCACAGCGGGCAAATACGAGTAACTGCGGTTCGTCTTAATACACCGAAAATCTGGAACAAAGTTGGCTCAAAAGTGAGTTATAACAACTTCACCAATTTCATGCTTCAAAATATCAGGTGCTTATGCAAATCAGCTGCTTCAGCCTGCAATAATGTCTGCTCAACATTTGCAAAAACTGAACTCCCAATATCTGTCCAATCACCATCAGGCAAATTCAATGTATTCAGACATCTCATGATGTCAAGAAGAAATGCTAACTATGTAGTCTTTTCAATATCCCAATCAAAAATTCAAAACTTCAGTGGTTGTCTTTGTTTTTAGTGGTAGCGGTCGAGGAAACTAAGAAATATTTTCTTCCAGTTTCCAGAATAATTCCAAAACTCTCTTTTGCTCAACCGTACGATGGCATCGTGAAGTTGTAAATCTTCAAATTCTGCAGACACATTTTCAAGGAATGAAATCAAAATACGATGCTTCAGCGCTGAATTGCATGGTAGAAAATTGACCAATTTCACAACAGTGACCATAACTAAATTTAGCTCATCATAAAGTTTCAGCTCAGAACTGCTCTTTTGCCGTGACAACAGTAAGCATTAATTATTAAACCAATATTACGGGCTTAAAATTTAACAGACACAGAAAGCTGTGGGGGTCCACAAGAAACGTCCTTGCGGTCCGGATTGTGGACCACGGGCCACAGTTTGAGTACCCCTGTGCTACCGAGATAAGACGAGGTATATGCTTTTCTAAAGAGAAATTTGGGTGAAATATCGACATGAATTTTTGGGTCGTCCGAACATTTTTCACAGACCATAGTTCAGTCCAGGGTGTTTTTCAGAAATTTGAGCGAAAATCTGTGTTGTCGTAGGGCTTTCATATTTGCAGAAATATATGAATATTCATAAACAGTGATAAGTTTTAACATGTAATTATATTAATTATTGAGTAATTGATAATTGTTCTGAATAAAATAAGCATAGTAACATACAATTATTTATTAGTGGAGCTAGTGCTCAGTTGAACAGTCAATTTAGCCAAGTACCACTACGCTACCAAAGATTTCACTTTGTAAATCTGGCTCTGGCTTTGCCCTAAATTAAAATCCGGTACAGTCCTATCATCATCATCATAATCATCATCATGCTAAAATTTAAGATTCATGTGGTGATTCATCCAGAATAGTCTACAGTGTACATAAACACTGCAAGTAAATAAATGACATGTCACTATTAGCAACAAACTTGACATTTAAAAATTATCAGTTCAGGAAAAAAATACTAGATCTGTCATCTCAAGAGTAAGCGTATATAACTGGAAGAAAGTAAATAAATGACCTGTCAGTTGTTGGTCACTGAGATCAGAAAATGTTTGGACTGATGGTTTCAAGTGAGCAAACGTTGATGAACTGTTCCGATTCATCCAAAATGTTGCAGCTGCAAAGGCACATTCATACACGACTGACAGGCGTTTCTATCTGCAGAACAATTAGTGAATCATCTGATGCAGATCTCAGGCACTGTCAACCTTCAACTTTATAGCACTAGTTTGAATTTAATATGTTCCGGCACTTGCAACTAGTCTGACGATATTTTGCATTTTAACTCTGATGGGAAATTTATATCTTACAGACGGTACTGTGTGACTTGTTCCTGACATAGATCAAGAGCATGGATCACGATTTCAACAATATTTCCGACGATAGTGAAGGCATGCATCTGATGGACGATAAGGCTTATACACCGACATATGCGAGGCATTTCCGCCACTCTCTGGACCCAGAGAGGCGGAGCAAATCATCGAAAGTGGACACCATTGGAATGGATGGTCTCCCAGCAATAATAAGAACTTGAAGATGTCACTACTCTCAAAAAGCAGTTACTCAGGTCTGTTTCTATACAAGTAGTTTTAACAGAATAACTAAAAGATAGGGTTTCACAAGTGTTCAGTTCCATATTTATCATATATTGCTGTAGCTTATGAAACAATCAATCAGTCAATCAGTCAACTCTATTTTACATTAGAACTCTTGTAATTTGATATAAAAATTACATTATCAATTAGAATAAATCTTTCTAGATCAGCGGTTCTCAACCTTTATAGTGCCGCGACCCTTTTAATTCAATTCCCATGATGTGGCGACCCCAACCAGGCCCGCCGAGAGAAATTCGGGCCTCTGCAGAATAAAATTTCTTGACGACCTTTTTTTCTTTTTTTGCTTATCAGCCTTTTTTACATCTTAAAACTAGCTGATGACCTTTTTTTGCTCGTCGGCCTTTTTACATGTTAAAGTCAGTAAAGTTTTCGTGCGCAATAACAATAAAAGAGACAACCCCATATTTCTGAAGGTCTCCGGCGACTCCCTGGCAAATCGTCATTCGACCCCCATGGGGTCGCGACCCTGAGGTTGAGAACCGCTGTTCTAGATTGTATAACAACATATAGTATTCAATTAACCCATTAACCCCTTAACTGGGCAACTATTTGTAACTCGATGTAAAATGGACGAGCATGACTCGGGGCGCCCAGTTAAGGGGTTAATGCATGATTTTTTTTTTTGAAAAAATTAACTGGAGATAGAGGTTGTTAAGGGAAAGCCCAAACCAACTTCTTTAAAAAAATCTGCTTCATTTAATTTTTATAGTGGTTCAAAGTATGGGACGCTATGCTTGAATGGGTACATGAAGTTTTCCAGTACAGTTATCCTAGCAACTCATAAAAAGGCAATCAACAAAAGTTATATTAATAATTTAAATAGAATGTAATGTGTTCACATATAAAATAATAACAACAGATGATTAAATTCACTCATAAACAGTGGCGGCTCTAGGATTTGACAAGTGGGGGGACCGTTGGGGTGGCAACTTCTAATCATGGGAGCAACCATTTGTTGCTAGGTATGTAGTATTTAGTATAGGGTCCCAATAGGGGGGCTATTGGGGGCCAGGCACTTAATAGGTGGCACGGGCCAGTGGCGGCTCCAGGATTTGGCAAGTGGGGGCGGGGGCGGGCGTTGGGTTGGCAACTTCTAGTCATGGGGGGCCAAACATTTGTTGTTAGGTATGTAGTATTAAGTATAGGGTCCCAACAGGGGACCAGGCACTCGATAGGGGCCACGGGCCCTCTGGCCCCTGTGGAGCTCCACTGGCAGGGGCCCCCGGACTCCCTGTGGAGTCGCCACTGCTCATTAGGTGTATTCTATTGAAATTAGTTGTTATATGTCTGCTTTTATTCCATGTCCAAGGTCCACGAGAAATGGAACGTAGAGTGTTTTGTTCACAAGTAGTCCACTATCATGGAATTTTATTGGTGCAAGGTTAAAACTAAAAATGCACTTTTCTTGCGTTTACTCATGCAAACAAAGTAGTTGTTGAATCTATTGGAAATGGATTTATTGTCATCCAAATATGACTTCTATGCTAAGGAGAGTTAACTATTTACAGCTGTGTGAAAAAGTCCTGCACGCTTATTGGATTTTGGGAGTTTTTGTCTTTTACGAGTCTCTGAATGACCATTAATGATTTAGAATATGCAAATCTCATTATATTTCAATAGGTATTGATGTTTTTGGTAAGAATTTACTAATTATTGTGTGATTGGGTGGTGTTTAGTGTATACTGTCACCTTTGGAGCATGGCTTCATAAAAGTGGCATCGTTTGTTTGCATTATTGCTTGTTGACATGGCATAATTTTTTTAAACTTTAAAGTTTATCTGGGGCCTATGCTATTTGTTTTTACTTTTAGTTGTTTGATGGCCCTGAAAAGGACCTTTTAAAACACAAAAATGGTTTTAATATCAGATTAGCCATCCCTTATTGCTTATTACCAGGCGGCATCACTTTGGCATCGTGTGGATCACTTTATGAATGAATCTTTGGTGACAATATGATGCCAGGCTTCAATTATGGCTTCAATCAGCTCCCTCTTATTTGTTGGATGATTTTTACTGATTTCATAGCCAATTTTGGACCACACATTCTCAATGGGGTTCAGATCCGGGCTCTGAGCTGGCCAGTCGAGAAGACGAATTCTATGCTTTTCTTTCACTATTGCACGGATTTGGCTCGATGGCAAAAGAGTATTGGCATCCTGGAAGAAGAAGTCCTTCCTCACAAGTTGATGAACTGAAGGAAGCAGAGTACTTTCCAGGACTTCCGTGTACTGCTTGGCATTCGTCATTCTCTGGATTATCTTTATCCGACCAACACCAGATGCTGCGATGCATCCCCATATCATGACATGCAGTGGATGCTTGACAGAGAGATTCAGGCAGTACTGTTTGAATTCTTCACCTGGAAATCTCCTGACATACTTGTTACACTGATTTCCAGTCAAGTAGAAATTGCTTTCATCACTGGAGATGACCTTTCCCCATTGATCAGGAGTCCAGTTGGCATGCTTCTATGCCCAAGCAAGTCTGCATGCTTGGTAATGGTCTGTTAAGAAGGGTTTACTTCTAGCCCTGCAGCCTTCGAGACCTTTGGCAAGCAGTTTGCGGCGAACTGTGCTGGTGCACACCTCTACACTGCATCTTTCACCCCAGATCCTAGTGATTTGTGGTGAAGTCAACTTTCTGTTGTTCATTTAAATGTGTCTCAGAGTCCAGTCTTGACGCTCCGTGGATTTCCTTGGTGTACCAGAGCGGTGCCTGTCATCAACAGAACTATTCTGTTTATATTTTTCAATCATTCTGCTCACTGTGGTGCGATGACACTTCACCCTCTTAGCTATTTCTGTAGAAGAATAGCCTTCTTCATGGAGTACAATGATGTGATGCCGCTGCTCAATGCTGGTGAACGCAAAGGCCTTAATCCTTAGCCAGAAGCCAAATAGAAATAGAAATTTCGTGCCGTTTGAAGACCTATATATAGCCAAATCGATGGCTGCGCTGATTGGCTGCTTTCAGATAGCTTACACAATCTTTGATTGGTCACCCAGCGTCGCTGCACATTGGTTGATTTAAATCCTAATTGACCAAAACTACAGCTGTGCTTACGTTTGCATATATTCTTGTTGAAAACCAAATCAAGCTTGATTTGCAATTAATAACATTACTCTAAAATGGGTTTCCATATGAAATCACACATAAATATTGATATATGGAGAGTTCTTTTGAGAAAGATACTAAGAGAAACCAAGAGAACAGAAGAAAATAGTATAAAATCTCAAGCGTGCAGGACTTTTTCACACAGCTGTACATTACATAAATGTTGACATTTCACGATGCTTAAAGGATTTTGCGTTTACTTTAAGAAAATTATCAATGTTAAAAATTGTCTCACTTGGCAAATATTTAGGCCTAACATAAAAAGTGAATTTAGTTGCGATAGGCCTACTTCTTCTGGGAGTTATTATAATATCGAGAGAGTTATTATCATAGATTTTGCAAACGTAAAATCTAAAGTAAAAACATAAAAAACCCCTTTTTCTGAAAATATAAAAAACGTCAAAAACATTGAAAAAACGTTCATTTACTTGTTAGCCAACACAAAAATTAACATGTTAATTTAGTACTGTGGTGGCGTAATTAGTTTATAAACGAAGAAAAGCAAGACAACGAGAAACTCATTAGCAGGCCTAATGCAGAAAACACTATATGTAGGCCTATTTATTTAATGTGACAATTTGTTAATAGCTTTTTGAATAAATATATATTAATAACATTGTCCTGGCGCCAAATTAATTAGCTCCTCTAGAAACCATAGACAGTCAAGACACGAAGCAATCATCTTAGGTTTAACGTAAAAGTATCACCTCCAAAGCTGGTTAAACTCATTTTCTAAGGAATTCTAAGCAATTGCCGATAATATTTTTAAATACACCGCACCTTTTCATATAAATTTTGTACAATTTACAACAAAAACAAGAGAATTCAATTCAAAATGGTTCGTTTTTTACTTTTCAATGTTGCCGCGTTTTGGCGCCAAACTTCGCATAATTGAAATTGTATAACGCCGTGATTAATATTTGAAAATTTTGATTCACCGCTTGTCTGACCTATGATCTAGAAATAATGGTAATACCATACTGCAAAAAACCGTTGAAAACGCAATAAAATCAAAAAGTAAAAAAATAAACCGCAAAAAACGTTTTTTTGTTGACGAGAAAAAACGTAATTAACGTTTGCAACATCTATGGTTATTATTATTATTATTATTATTATTATTATTATTATTATTATTATTATATGTAATAATAAAGGGGAGTCTTTATTATATATACATAATAATGAGGGGGATTTATTATTATATGGGAGTCATTATAATATACTACACTGGAAGGGTTTGGCTGTTGAATTGAGTATTCATTTTATTGCTGAATTGGTTATCAAAAGATTTTTCGATCGTTCAGGATTGGTGTAATTGTGTTCACTGATTTTTCAATATTTGTTGTTGATGCTGACAATTGAGTCGGTGCGCTTCATTTTATGGATTGGATTCGTCATATTTTGGTGGAATATAATCGGTTATTGACCGAATTTAACCCTGGCCAATCTTGGTTGGTGTTAATATTTTATATTTCTCACATTTCAGCAAAATTTGACTTGTCACAAGAATTCGTCAAAGCTGGAGTATACTACTAATCTGGTCGAGGATTCTGTGAAGCTGTCGACTGTTTGGGAACAATCATCGTCAAATCAGCGGTTGTCGGCCACTTCATTGAACTCAAGAAAGATTGATTCGTTCCAGGTATTCTATGAAATTTATTTTCCCAGTGTTCTTCACTTTAATGCCTAGGGTTGATGCTAGAGTTGGATAGTGCCGAGGAACGAAGACGTTTTAATTGCCTAGGGTTGATCTAAGGAGTACCACTAGATGTTATGGGGGAGTTACTGCGTTTGCTAGGGTTGGATGTTGCCGTGGAACGAAGAAGTTTTAAATGCCTAGGGTTGATGCTAGGGTTGGATGTTGCCGTGGAACGAAGACGTTTTAATTGCCTAGGTTGATCTAAGGAGTACCACTAGATGTTATGGGGGAGTTACTGCGTTTGCTAGGGTTGGATGTTGCCGTGGAACGAAGAAGTTTTAAATGCCTAGGGTTGATGCTAGGGTTGGATGTTGCCGTGGAACGAAGACGTTTTAATTGCCTAGGGTTGATCTAAGGAGTACCACTAGATGTTATGGGGGAGTTACTGCGTTTGCTAGGGTTGGATGTTGCCGTGGAACGAAGAAAATTTTAAATGCCTAGGGTTGATGCTAGGGTTGGATGTTGCCGTGGAACGAAGACGTTTTAATTGCCTAGGGTTGATCTAAGGAGTACCACTAGATGTTATTTAGGAGTTACTGCGTTTGCTAGGGTTGGATGTTGCCGTGGAACGAAGAAGTTTTAAATGCCTAGGGTTGATGCTAGGGTTGGATGTTGCCGTGGAACGAAGACGTTTTAATTGCCTAGGGTTGATCTAAGGAGTACCACTAGATGTTATGGGGGAGTTACTGCGTTTGCTAGGGTTGGATGTTGCCGTGGAACGAAGAAGTTTTAAATGCCTAGGGTTGATGCTAGGGTTGGATGTTGCCGTGGAACGAAGACGTTTTAATTGCCTAGGGTTGATCTAAGGAGTACCACTAGATGTTATGGGGAGTTACTGCGTTTGCTAGGGTTGGATGTTGCCGTGGAACGAAGAAGTTTTAAATGCCTAGGGTTGATGCTAGGTTGGATGTTGCCGTGGAACGAAGACGTTTTAATTGCCTAGGGTTGATCTAAGGAGTACCACTAGATGTTATGGGGGAGTTACTGCGTTTGCTAGGGTTGGATGTTGCCGTGGAACGAAGAAGTTTTAAATGCCTAGGAAATGTTGCCTAAGGTTGAAATGCCTGGAACGTTGATGCTAGGATCTAGGAGTTACTAGATGTTATTTAGGTTACTGGTTTGCTAGGTTGACGTTGTTAACGGTTAGGGTTAGGGTTAGGGTTAGGCTAGGTTAGATGTTAGGGTTAGGGTTAGGGTTAGATGTTATTTAGGTTAGGTTAGGGTTAGGGTTAGGGTTAGGGTTAGGTTAGGTTAGGGTAGGGTTAGGGTTAGGTTAGTTAGGTTAGGGTTAGGGTTAGGGGTTAGGGTTAGGGTTAGGGTTAGGGTTAGGTTAGGTTAGGGGTTAGGTTAGTTAGGGTTAGGGTTAGGTTAGGTTAGGTTAGGTTAGGGTTAGGTTAGGGTTAGGTTATTAGTCAAAAGAGTCTTAGAGATTCGATTGGAACTAGTAATGCAGTGAAACTACTTTTAGGCTCATGAGAATAGTCTTATAATGCGATAGATCTGTGTAAGTCAATCACAGGCCTGTAGCAAAGAATTCCAAGTACAAGCGATTTCTGCGTTTAAAATACGCCTTTTATTTAAATATCCCTCTACCAAAGCTCTCTAGTAATACTAGTTTTATAGCGTTGGCACACTAACGAAAGAGCATACTTACGAGCAGTAGCGAATAATGCAAAGTCAAACAGCGGCATTGGGTAAACAAACGCCAACCAAAGGCAAATAATGCAAGAGAAAGGAAATTTCAAGGAGAGTTAAAAAGCTTCTTTGGGAATCAACGTACGTATACAAATAGCGGCACGGAGTAAACAAACGCCGAAGAAAGGCAAATAATGCAAGCGAAAGAAGACTTCAAAGGCTTCTTTGAAAATCGACGTACCGATACAAATAGCCGCATGGGGTAAACAAACGCCGAAGAAAGGCAAATAATGCAAGTGAAAGAAGATTCCAAAGTCTTCTTTGAAAATCGACGTACGTATACAAACAGCGTCATAGGGTAAACAAACGCCGACGAAAGGCAAATAATGTACGTACGTATACAAACATCTGCATCTTTTAAACAAACGCCGTTTGGTTTGGATGAGAAAAGTCTTATAATGCGCTAGATATGTGTAAGTATCGCAAAGGTCTGATTATTATATTCGTTACTCTCACCAAAACCATAAACCGAAACCCTTATCCCTATGATACTGTATAGAGTGCGTGTAGTGTTATATAGATTCCTTTACTCTCACCCAAACCAGAAACCGAAACCCTTATCCGTATGATACTGTATCGAGTGCGTTTAGTGTGTAAGTCTCACAAAGGTCTGATTATTATATTCGTTACTCTCACCAAAACTATAAACCGAAAGGTAATGGAACTCCTTTCTAATAAAATATACGATTTTAAATTATATCGCGCTTATTTTATAGTTCAAATTTACACAAATAAACTGTTATACACTATTCTGCATTAACAGCTAATGATTTCGCAAATATACATTAATCAAATATTTTCTCATCAGAAAGTCAAGGTAACATAATATAAAGCACCTGTAATTTTCATTTATATAGCGCTCATTTATATAGCGCAATTTTTCACAAATTCACTTTTATATACTCTTCTGCCTTGACAGTTACGGATTTTTCAAATATTAATATAAAGCACTTGTAATTTTCATTTATATAGCGCCCATTTATATAGCGTATTTTGTCAAAAATTCACTTTTATATATACTCTTCTGCCTTCACAGTTACGCACTTCGCAAATATGAATTATTCAAATATTATTTTATGGCCGTCAACGTAGCATAATATAAAGCACCTGTAATTTTCATTTAAATAGCGCCCATATATGTAGCACAATTTTACAAAAATCGACCTTTATATACTCTTTGGCCTTGACAGTTACGCATTTCGCAAATATGCATTATTCAACTATTATTTCATCACAAAGTCATTGTAAAATAATAAAAAGCAACTGTAATTTTCCTTTATATAGCGCCCATTTATGATTTATAAAGCGCAATTTTACAAAAATTCACTTCTATAATCTTGTGCCTTAGCAATGACTGATTTCGCAAATATACCGCCTTTTAGCAAATCAATTGAATTGTACTAATAATAAGCTAAATAAATTTGCGCTATATAAATGATATTGAGCAGATGCTAGAGTCAGCTGACTAAGTTTGCTCTCAAATACCTTCATTGCAGTTATTGACTTTACTGTAGAAACGCGTGTTTGAAAATCCCGCCTTTTGGCGTCTGAATTGAATTGTACTAATAAAGCGCTACACAAATTTGCGCCATATAAAGGAAATTGAGCGGATTCTAGTGTAAGCTGTGTAAGTTTGTTCTCAAATACCTTTATTGCAGTAATTGACTTTACTGTATGAGCTTGTTTTTGAAATTCGCGCCTTTTAGCGTATGAATTGAATTGTAGTATAGGCTTAATAAGGCGCTAAATAAATGTAAATGTGTACATAAATAAAGACACAAATAGAGTGAATATGATACTAACATCAGGTGTCCAATGAATATTTCTATATATTGCATACTATTTCGAAAGCATTCGTATCTCCAGTCTTCAATAATGTTTTAATAAGCCTAATAACGTCATTTAGTAATAACGTCTTTTCGCACCAAAAATAATCAAACGCTTTTGGTACGTCACTTACACAATTAATCTAACGCCAAGGAGGTTAATTATACTTCAAAAACAAAGTGTAGGCCTATTGAAAATATTATTGAATGCTGTCTTGGAATGCATTTTGTGTAATTAATCCATAATAATCAATGCAGAAGTAGCATAAATGTAATACAATGTGAAAATTGTATAACGCTTCTTATATTTCTACTAACATATATAAATATATTAATGAAAGGAAATAAAAAGAAAAAATATATAATGATATATATATATATATGTATGTGTGTTTGTGTGTGTTTGCTTGTTTGTGTGTGTGTGTTTGTCTGTGTTTGTGCAAACATTTGCTATTAATACATAGCTAAATGCATACTGTTGCTTCAAATGCACATACAAGTAATATACACTGTTATATTTATAAAATGTAAGCGCTATAATAATAAGAAAAGTTGTAAAACGCTGAGAAATGTAATTTCAATAAGTTTTGTCTTTCAAAAATGTCTTATAAACTAACTGTAAGTGCTAAAACTGTGAACGAAAAAAACTCTAAATTAGCAAAAGCAAAAATGTTTAAAATATCCTCTGCAAATAGAGCTCAAAAAAGGCATACATTTAAAATATATAAAGGGGCTAAACACAATGATGGCGTTAAAATAGTAATTAAAAAATGGCCAATATTGTAATGTATGTACATGATTACATTAGTTGACACTATATGTATAAGACGTGCATTTGAAAAAGGAATGAAATTATAGACACTTTTCAGATATTATACAATTGCAATAAAATGAATCGCTTATCGCCTTAAGGTGTGTTTGAAGCAATTAAATTCAATAGATAATAACTTATTTTACTTCAATTTTAACTGAAACGAGCATTAATGTATTATAAAAATGCAAAAAAATGCAAAGCAATAGCTCACTTTCAATATCACCTCTTGTGAGCCAAAAGCATAGTCTACACCGCTGCATATGGTTAGAGCGCCTAGAGCTGCAGGGGCTGGGGCTTAGTATAACAATGCATTTGTATGCTATCTATTTGTAGCAAAAATGCAAAAAATAGCTACTAAAATATTGTAAAAAGAGACACATAGAAATAAAAATTTTGTCATGTCTCTTATATTTTAAATAATGCATCTCTCTTATATTTTAAGTAATGCTTTCATAAAGAGTTCTGGCTTGCTTAAAAGTGCAATTACCTTTTGCCATAATAAAGAAAGTCCTCTCATTTGACTAATCGCAGAGGCATTAAAGACAGTTTAAGGAGTGCGTGAAGTAAGTGGTTCTCTCCTATAGTTTGCTATGTTAGTTTTTACAATGTACAAATACTGTCTTGCACATTATTTGTCATATTTATAGGCCTATTAGCGCACGCAGCAATAAGCCCTATAACTGTGAAAAGAAGAATTAGTATATATAGATATATATTTCTATATATGCGTATATATATATATAATTTTTAATAGCTTCAAGGTAGTACGAGTGGAGCTTAAAACGCAGCACTTTATATATAACTATCTATTCCTCTCTCTCTACTTCTTTCTGTTAAAGACAGTTTAAGTAGTGCGCCAAGTAAGTTGTTCTCTCCTATAGTTTGCTATGTTAGTTTTTTACAATGTACAAATACTTTCTTGCACAGTATTTGTCATATTTATAGGCCTATTAGCGCACGCAGCAATAAGCCCTATAACTGTGAAAAGAAGAATTAGTATATATAGATATATATTTCTATATATGCGTATATATATATATAATTTTTAATAGCTTCAAGGTAGTATTAGTGGAGCTTAAAACGCAGCATTTTATATATAACTATCTATTCCTCTCTCTCTACTTCTTTCTGTTTCTCTGTCTGTCTCTCTATCTTTCTGTCTTTCTGTTTGTGTCTCTATCTCTCTCTCTCTGTCTGTATGTCTGTCTTTCTTTCTGTCTTTCTGTGTGTCTGTCTTTCTCTCTGTGTCTCTGTATCTCTGTCTCTCTCTCTGTCTGTCTCTCTGTCTGTCTTTCTCTCTCTCTTCCCTAAAAACAGAAGTGTTATATATAAATAGACCTTTGTAAGAGTTTGCAAAAATTAAAATTATAAGAAATCGTTTTCATCAAATGTGTGAAGACAGTTATGTATGAGATTAGTAAGCCACACTTTGTATATACATATATATCTTTGTAGCTCTACTTCTTTCTTTCTCTCTCTCTGTCTGTGCGTCTGTCTGTTTGCATATCTATCTGTCTTTATGTCTGTCTGTATGTCTGTCTGTCTGTCTGTCTGTCTGTCTGTCTGTCTCTCTCTCTCTCTCTCTCTCTCTCTCTCTCGCTTTCTTCCCTAGAAACGGAAGTGTTACAAAGAAATAGACCTTTCTAAGAGTGTGCAAAAATCATAATTATAAGAAATCGTTTTCCTAAATGGTGTGAATGCAATTATATAGTAAATTAGAATGCAGCACTTTTGTACTCTTGTAACAGCTAACAACGTTTATAGAATAATATGTTTTTTGTTACTCTATTATTAGTTTATTATTGTTTTTGTATATACTTAATTGCGTGCCTTTAAAGAAATAAAAATATTTTATATATGTTTATAAATATATATGGCTATATAATAAGGACAAGAACATGACTATAATGTGCACAAGAAGGAGGAGAAGGTGTTTTGGTTACATTATTATTACTATAATTACCCTAATTATCACTAAGAAAAGTTTACTTAAATATGTATTCATCTAATTATAGTAGGCCATTGAAGGAAAGTCTTTTTAAAATAGAAAGCAATAGAAAGAAAAACGCCCAAAGTTCACCTCTCATTGGAAGTGCAGCTTGTATATTTGAATTTTTTTCAAAGCATGCAAAAGTTCATAAGCTAATAAATGAACATGTTACAATAGAAGTAAAAGTAATGCCAAAAATGTTAGCATATGCACTTATCTATAAAAGAAATAACAAAATTTATATAGCAAGAATGCAAAATTCTTAACATTTAAGAAGCCTTAAAGCCAATATTTAACAGAGTCATGTCTTTGACAGAATGAGCTCTCTTTGAAAAGCAGCAGTTACTCTTCGTTGTCGTCAATGAAGCCACGAGCAAGGGGCGAAGACAACGGATAATAGTCATCTTGCGAAGAGTCTTCAGAATCAAGCACTCCTTCTGTTCTTCTTTCTTCCAAATAGATTTCGTACAATTCTTCCATTTCAGAAGTTGTATATCCGTCCGGATTGCGCCAGCGACGCTCTGCCTGACGCTCAATATCAGCCCAAAAGTCTCGATCCCTACCGGTGCTGCAAAGAAGAAGTAAAAAAGGTAAGTAATGCATGAGTTAAAGTTTTTAAAAGTTAATATTGGAAGAATGCTAATACATGATTGAAATTTTGCAAATGCATGTAAGTAAAAGTCTATATAAAGAAAGAAAAAATAGAAATGCTATGTCGCACTCACAGCGATTGATCAAAAAAGGAAGCATCGCTGTCCTCCTCTCTCAGCAGATTCCCAAACGGAAAAAGTACATTTGTATCTTCGCCACCATTATCTTCTACCGCTGTATCCAAATTTACAGGCGTTGTAGAGCGAACCGTAGAGGCTGGCGGAAAGGCTGAAGAAGAAACATGTCAAAAGTTATAAAAATATTAAGTAAAATTGCAGCAATAAAAAGTATAAAAAGTTAATTAAAATGAATGTTATAAATACATAATAGTACTAGTTATTTTTGAAAAAATGGAAAAAATGTATTAAAAAGATACGTAAAAATGCTTTTACACTTTTAAGTAACAAGCAATTCTTCCAAAAATTTTTTTTACCAGAAAGTGTACACTGATAGTCTTCGTATTGGCGCTGCTGCTCATCATCAGTATCCATAATGACGCTTATATCTTCGTCCATTGCCATTGCTTTTTGATCTTTTTGTTCCCCATATTCCTCCTCAAAATCGGTATCCGGAACAATAAATGCATCGTTAAAGAAATCAGTACCATGCGAAAGAACGTGTAAAACGTCTTCTTCCAAATCCACATCATCGTCGCTAATTATTATTATTTCTTTTTGCACTCCTTCGTCTGCAAAAAAGTATAAATGAAAACATCTCCCATCATTAAGCAAAGGTTTATAACTGTACATAAGCCTATAGAAATATGCCTAAAAATGCAAAAAAAGAAATGAAAAGGTGCATATATATGTAGTGAATTCTGCATAAGCTTATAGAAATGCCTATAAACATGTCGCAAAGGAAATGAAAATATGCATAAATATAGCTAATTGTCTACACCTTAAGTGCAAGAAGAAATTGATAGAAAGATAGGAATGTAAAGAAAAGAGAAACAAATATATCTAACTATATATATATATATATATATATATATATATATATATATATATATATATATATATATATAAGGAATATTGCATATGCGTATATAAAAAAATAGAAAATATATATAAGAGAATTAAAAGAAGCATTTATACATACACGTAATTGTGCATATGCGTTTTTAAAGCTTCATATAAAATTGTATGCAAGTAATTGAAAGAAATCATATAAATAAATATATATGTCTATAAGTAAATAATCATAGATCTATATAAATATAAGCACATAAAGGTTAAGAAATTAACGAAAATATGTAACTATATTCAATAAAATGTTCAAAAGCTTATAAAAATATTTAAAAGAAATGTAGCAAGCTTAGTAATTTCGAAATCGGCACCAAAGTTATACAAATGTATATAGAGACATTGCATTAAATGTGCATTAAATGCGCACAGAAATATATGAAATAATAATGACGAAGAAAACAAATTTGTTTCTTATTTAAGAGTTAGTGCTTCATAAGTGAAAAAGTGAAAATTTAAGAATGTTATAACCTTTTGCATGCACCTTTGATGAGCAAGAGTCGTACGAATACTGTGGTGAAAGAAGGAATTCTTCTTCCAAATAGGATGCCAGAATTTTCCCATCTTCGTACTCTTCTTCTCTCCCATCTATATATATATATATATATATATGTGTCTATATGTATATGTAAATGTATTTATAAACAAACATATTTTTATGCCTAAATAAGTAAGCATATAAAGTTTAAAAAATGAATTAAAATAGGCATTTATATTGACGAAAATATGCATAAAGTTATAGAAATATAAGTAAAATTTGTACTAAGCAATAAACAGACTTAATAATTTCGTAATATGCAAAGAAATTTGTTTAAACGTCTAAAGAAAGTGCACTAAATGTGCAACGAAATATAGCAAATAATAATTACAAAGAAAAAAATCAGTTTCCTAGTTAACAGTTAATGCTGCATCAGTGAGAAAGTAAAAATTGATGAATTTTATAACCTTTTGCATTCATCTGTAATGAGCAGGAGTCGAAACCAGCATTAGTCTTCGAAAGAAGGAATTCTTCCTTTTCTAAATGTACAAAGAAATATATGAAGTAACGAAACAAATTTTTACTGTAATTAAGAGTTAATGCTGCATAAGTGAATAAGTAAAAATTTAAATTATTTTATAACCATTTGCATGCACCTTTAATGAGCATGAGTCGTCTGATGAACAAGAAAACAAATTTCTTTCGTTGTCAAAAGTTAGTTCTGCATCATTGAAAAAGTAAAAATTTAATAATTTTCTAACCTTTTGCATGAACGGAATAGTTTGCAGAAGGCGGGGAAAGAAGGAATTCTTCTTCCAAATAAGACGATATAATGTTGTCAGCTTCATACTCCTCTGCTTCTACACCGCCGACCACGTCCTTGTCGCCTCCTTTGCCTAATTATTTAAAAAGTGACAACACGCTTGATGGTAACAGTGTTGAATGCATCAAAAGATCTACAAAGCATGTATATATATATATATATATATATATATATATATATATATACATATCATGAACAAAATAGCACATACTTTATTATTTTAAGGTAAATGAATTTAATTACTCTATCTTAACAAATGTCATCACACTACACGAAGAAGCTGAGAAGTCTTAAAAGCTATGACGTACTGCACAGAATTTCTTCATATATTCTTGTAGCGTCTTCATTATCGGTCAGTACATCCGATTCTGACTGTAAGCCGTAAAAGTCGCTCACCAAGGTGCACATGAATTCATCGTCTGCACAGAATAAAAGAAATATTAACAAATTATAAATATATATATATACAAACATAAACATGAAAAGAAGAATGTGTAATATATAAACAATAATTGTTAATATTTATTCATGTTCATAAAAGAATTAATTGAAATAACATTGTCAATAGACTTATGCAAAATAGCATGCCAATGTGATAAATAGTCCAAAAAGTTAAACCGAAAAGATTACCAACCCATGTAGTCTTTAGAAGCTCTTTCTTTTTCAACGTCTGCATATTCACCCTCGTCGTCTTCAACATCGTCATCGTCGTCATCATCCTCGTCATCTCCTCTTCACCACCGTCGTCCACAAAATAACAAGCACTAAGAAGAGGAGGAGGAGGAGGAGGAGAAGAACGAGGAGGAGGAGTATGAGATGGAGCAACAGTAGGAGCCTGTGCAGGAGGAGGAGGAGGAGGAGGAGAAGAACGAGGAGGAGGAGGAGTGTGAGATGGAGCACCACTAGGAGCCTGTGCAGGAGAACAGTCTGGCCTTTCGTCTGTTTGCACAAGGTTTGATGTTCGATTGTACAACGTGGCGTAAGCAGCGTTGTTATCAATTTTGCTGAGGGCGTTTTCTTTTAAGAGAATTCTTTGCACCAGTGACATTTTTTTTGCAGGTCACATCTTTTGCTCGACTTGGAGGAGGAGAAGAACGAGGAGGAGGAGGAGTGTGAGATGGAGCACCACGAGGAGCCTGTGCAGGAGAACAGTCTGGCCTTTCGTCTGTTTGCACAAGGTTTGATGTTCGATTGTACAACGTGGCGTAAGCAGCGTTGTTATCAATTTTTGCTGAGGGCGTTTTCTTTTTAAGAGAATTCTTTGCACCAGTGACATTTTTTTTGCAGGTCACATCTTTTGCTCGACTTGTTGTAGCAGTTTGCGACAAGAATGGTGAATGTCTTCTCTTAGAAGTGGACCCTTTGCGCCCATCCTTCCAAAATGAACAGCCGGGCCTTTGTCCGTCTTCCAAAAAGTCTTCAGCAGTGCCCACTTCTTTTCTCACCTCCTCTGCATTTGAATCATTTTGGTTTTTGTCTTCAAGTCTAAGCGGCACTTGCCAAATTATTTCAAGCAAGTCCAGGCGATTGTTCAGCGTTGGTTGTACAAATCGCCTGCCTATTGCAGCCGACAGAGACGGATCTTTCCCCCCCCACAAGAAATCAATGGTATAATTTGACGTCACGATGAACCCTCGCGGCCTAATGTATACTGAAGCCCCCTTTGTCTCGGCCCGGAAAGGGCCCTCGTCACACCAGATTTTTATTAAGTGGGTGAGAAATTTTGCGGCCACTTTATCTACGTCCTCTATGATCACTATCTCTTCGTCTTCGTAGCCATCCCACCACTTGTTGCAGGGTTTCAAGTAGTGGGACAGCCCTCTTTGTTGGCAAAATTGTTGGGCGAAGAAACTTTTGCCCAGCCCAGGCGCCCCGCACAGCCAAAGGCCAGGCGTCGAGTTTGGTTCCAATCTGCACACGCTTTTCTTCGACAATTCGTCTGCCCGTAAACGCTTTATATTGCCGTAATGTTGGATCAAAATAGTTGGATTTATTTTATCAAAATTTCCCTTTTTAGCGTTCTTAAGTGCTTTCTTGTACAAATCTTTCCTTTTTTTTCGCCCCTTTTACCCACCTTTCATTGGGCGGTTTGCCAAATTCTTTGAAGTTCCCCCCCTTTTTACAGTAGGCAATGTTTTCCGCAACCGAGCACTTAGTAGTGGAAAAGAAAGTCTTACTGTTCAGAAGAAGCATTCTTTTTTCTGTTGTCCGCTCCTTCATACACACGAAACCTTGAAGGTGCTCCCTTCCTGTTCGCGGGCAGATTTCCACGCCGTAGATCAAGTATTGCATCGTCTGTGGATTGAAGACCATAGGATGTTCGACGTCGAAAGATGTAAACGACCATCTTTACAGCCGCTTTTGGAGCCTCTGCTGATTCTTTTCGAAGAACAGGACATTCTTTACGCTATATCGGAAACTGACGAAAGACCAAAACCAGCTTACTGATGCACAGATATATATATGGGAAGGACAAGAGGAAAACAATAAGTACAAGAAGTAATAAAAGTAACAATGATTTAGGCTCTTACATCTATTACAACTGACAAGTGACACTCTGACATATATGTCATTTTCAGTTAAACACCTAAAATACGCACTCCACTAGTAGAAGAAGTGATGTGTTTCAATTGTCCATTCTACTGTACAATGAAGTGTTAATGTGGTTTGCGTTAAATGGTAATCTCAGCAAGCAGCTGAAACAGACCTTTGTTTAATGTTGCACCAAGTCACTCTGACATATATGTCCTTTGGTGTTTAACCCCTCAAACACCGACTCCACTAGCATAAGAAGAAATTTATTTCAATGGTCCATTCTACTTGACAATAAGGGGTTAATATAGTTTGCTTTAAATGGTAATATCAGCAGGAGCTGAAAGAGAGCTTTGTTTAATGTTCCACCCAGTCAAATTTCCCTACGTGTCGCTTTTAAATTATATATAATGTAGAAATTCAATGTACCACACGAGAGCTGTCATTTTTATGTCTCTATTAGTGCTTGTTTCATTAAAGTTCCACCAAGTCCATCGTCCATTATTGTCGCTTTTAAATTGTATATAATGGAGAAATTCAATGCACTGCATAATATTTGTCATTTTTATGTCGCTATTAGCGCTCTCCTAATCCTTCGCTCTACCTCACTTTCATAGAATGAACCTTTAAGTTTTATTACCCTATTAGGGCGCCAGTGTAGTATGTTTGCCTAGAGACTTACCCTTACAAATCAATGGTATGTAAAGCTCTCCATAAAATTGGGCACTATTAAACGCTCATAAAAGCGTCTCTTCTCTAAATAAGCATACGTATGAGAAACAAATGCTGAAAGTTAAGAAACGCTTTATTTATTTGCATCGCAAGAGCGGCTATTAGTGTCATCTGTTGCAGTGCATTATAGGCTAAAAATTGGACAATAGTAAACGCTTGTAAAATGGACGTAAAAGCGTCACATCTCTAAAGAAAGATATTTAACAGAGAAGGTTCAATCACAGCAGGACACCTACGCTGCGTGTGTAAGCTATAGACACCTATAGAAGAAGTTCTATGTAAGTCATTAGAGCTAGTGCGCCTGTCGTCTCTTGCAATGCATTAAAGCGTCAAATCTGTCCTTAGTAAACGCTCATAAAACCGCCATAAAATCGTCTCCTTTCTCAACAATGTGTATGATGCATTATATGCTCCAATCTACCATTATTAAACAAATGCTAAACCAAAAATAAAATCGTTACCTAAGCGCTACAGTAACTGTCATAATAATATAATAGAACGAGCACAAGAATGTGTATATAATATAATATAATAATATTATATTGTGACGCCAAGAAGGCGAAGAAGAAGGTGACTGTGAATGCGAAGGGGGGGCAGTGGATGAAGGTTGTGCACAAGAGGCGAAATATATAGGCACTGTGTAGAAGGAGAAGAAGGTGGAGGGAGGCGAAGAAGGGGGAGGAAGGGGGAGAAGAGGGTGGAGGAGGAGGGGCAGGGGAGGGAGGAAGGGAGGGGTGGTAGCCGAGGAGGTACCCGGTACCCCACGATCATAGGTAATATATATACGCACTGTGGAGAAGGAGAAGAGGGTGAGGCGGCGAAATATATACGCACTGTGGAGAAGGAGAAGAAGGTGGAGGGAGGCGAAGAAGGGGGAGGAAGGGGGGGCAGAAGAGGGTGGAGGAGGAGGGGCAGGCGAGGGAGGAAGGGAGGGGTGGTAGCCGAGGAGGTACCCGGTACCCCACGATCATAGGTAATATATATACGCACTGTGGAGAAGGAGAAGAGGGTGAGGCGGCGAAATATATACGCACTGTGGAGAAGGAGAAGAAGGTGGAGGGAGGCGAAGAAGGGGGAGGAAGGGGCAGAAGAGGGTGGAGGAGGAGGGGCATGTGATGGAGGGAGGGGTGGTAGCCGAGGAGGTACCCGGTACCCCACGATCATAGGTAATATATACACGAGGGAGAAGCAGGAGAGGGTGAGGCGGCGAAATATATACGCACTGTGGAGAAGGAGAAGAAGGTGGAGGGAGGCGAAGGAAGGGTAGGGTTAGGGTTAGGGTTAGGGTTAGGTTAATTAACGTTGAGGTTAGGAGAAAAGGAGGAGAGGGTTAGGGTTAAATACGCACTTAGGGAGAAGGAGTTAGAGGTAAAGAAGGGGAAGAAGAAGGTAGGGAGGCAGAAGAGGGTTAGGAAGGGGAGGGAAAGAGGGTTAAAATTAGGAGGAAAATTAGGGTTAGGGTTAGGGAGTTAGGGTTGGAGGGAGGCGAAGGTTAGGAAGGGGGCAGAAGGTTGGAGGGTTAAAATTAGGAAGTTTAAACCCCATTAGGTAATTAGGGTTACTGTGGGGGAGGGTTAAAATTAGGGTTAGGGTTAAAAGAAGGGTTAGGGTTAAAATTAAAATTAAAATTAGTTAGGAGTTAGGGTTAAAAGTTAAGGTTAAAGGGGTTGGGTTAGGTGGAGAAGGAGGGGTTAGGGTTAGGGTTAGGGGTAGGGTTAGGGTTAGGGTTAGGGGTTAGGGTTAGGGTTAGGGTTAGGGTTAGGAGGGGAGGGGTTAGGGGGTTGGGGTTAGGGTTAGGGTTAGGGGTGTTAGGGGGCAGGGGAGGGAGGGTTAGGGTTAGGGTTAGGAGTTAGGAGTTAGGGTTAAAGGGAAAGGTAAAATTAGGGTTAGGGGTTAAAAGGAGTTAGGGTTAGGGTTAGGAGTTAGGGTTAAAAGTTAGGAAGGGGGCAAAGTTAGGGTAGGAGTTAAAAGGAAAATTAAATTAAGTTAGGATTAAAGGGGCAAAAATAAAAGGGAGGTTAAAATTAAAATTAGGGTAAATTAAAAAATTAAAATTAAAATTAAAATTAAAAGAGGGTAAAATTAAAAGGGGAAATTAAAATTAAAATTAAGGGTTAGGGTTAAAAGTTAAAATTAAAATTAAAATTAAAATTAAAATTAGGGTTAAAATTAAAATTAAAATTAGGTTAATTAAAGGTTAAAAAAAGGAAAATTAAAATTAAAATTAAAATTAAAATTAAAATTAAAATTAAAATTAAAATTAAAATTAAAATTAAAATTAAAATTAAAATTAAAATTAAAATTAAAATTAAAATTAAAATTAAAAAAAATTAAAATTAAAATTAAAATTAAAATTAAAATTAAAATTAAAATTAAAATTAGGGTTAAAAATTAAATTAATTAAAATTAAAATTAAAATTAAAATTAAAATTAAAATTAAAATTAAAATTAAAATTAAAAAAAATAAAATTAAAATTAAAAATTAAAATTAAAAGGAAAAGAAAAATTAAAATTAAAATTAAAATTAAAATTAAAAAAATTAAAATTAAAATTAAAATTAAAATTAAAATTAAAATTAAAATTAAAATTAAAATTAAAATTAAAATTAAAATTAAAAATTAAAATTAAAATTAAAATTAAAATTAAAATTAAAATTAAAATTAAAATTAAAAGAAAATTAAAATTAAAAATTAAAATTAAAATTAAAGGAAAATTAAAATTAAAATTAAAATAAAATTAAAATTAAAATTAAAATTAAAATTAAAATTAAAATTAAAATTTAGGGTTAGGGTTAGGGTTAGGAGTTAGGGTTAGGGTTAGGGTTAGGGTTAGGGTTAGGGGTTAGGGTTAGGGTTAGGGTTAGGGTTAGGGTTAGGGTTAGGGTTAGGGTTAGGGTTAGGGTTAGGGTTAGGTTAGGGTTAGGGTTAGGGTTAGGGTTAGGGTTAGGGTTAGGGTTAGGGTTAGGGTTAGGGTTAGGGTTAGGGTTAGGGTTAGGGTTAGGGTTAGGAGGGTTAGGTTAGGGTTAGGGTTAGGGGTTAGGGTTAGGGTTAGGGTTAGGGTTAGGGTTAGGGGTTAGGGTTAGGGTTAGGGTTGGTTTAGGGTTAGGGTTAGGTTAGGGTTAGGGTTAGGTTGAGGTTGTTAGGGGTTAGGGTTAGGGTTAGGGTTAGGGTT